>VZTT01065068.1:0-64403 GCA_013400855.1 Buphagus erythrorhynchus | reverse complement strand
CACTATCTCCGCCTGAGAGCTCTTTAATTCCGAAAATCATAGTAAAGGGAAGGTGGGGTTTATACTCTCCTTTCAAAAAAGAGAAAGTCCCTCGTCCCTTTTGGCAAATCCCTGTCTTTCAAACCAAGACAAATCTGTCCTTTTCTGCTCTGTACCTGTTACTCCACAGAGGTGCCATTTTTAGCATAAAAAAACCCAGAAAAAGACTATAAAATCAGTCTCTAGAGAGCTCTTCCTGCCTTCTCTTTAAACACTCAGCATATCTCTAACAGAGGGCCTTACTCTAGCAACACTAATACGAGCTTTCAAGACCTGTTGCTCCCTACCTATGAGTGCCAAAATGTGAAACAGGAACAAACACAATTCAGAATAAACACTAAAAATATGGTTAAGCCTCATGATCAAGACAAACATCAGGCTTAAAAGTATTCTGTTAGTGCAAAGGACTGCACATATAAACCAACTCAAAATCTAACTTGCACATTACATGGCAGTAGCATTTTTACAATCAAGCTTCTAAGAGTTCAACAAAACCTTAATAAAAGACAAAAGTAGGGCAAAAAAGATGAATTAAGGGTAGAAAGCTACAGGATTTGCCCTCCAAACTTTCCAGTGGGGAAAATCCATCTCTTTTAGCATAAATGTGTGCAGTTTTACAGTGGTCCTGCTTCTGCATGAATTTCAGAATACATTTACTAGAAAATTCATTACATGAAACATTTATCCCATGAATAAATTAGAGACTCTGAATTACAGTGCAATAAAACTTTTGCTGCTAGAAAGATTTTTATGGGTGAAATAATGTGAAAATTAGTAACATTAAATATGATTCTTCTTAACCCAGAATAGTCACCACACAATTATTTTGACATGTTCTGGCATATATCATCATAGATCTAGTTAAATAGTGTTATAGAACAGATTTGGAACCCATTTATAAAGCATTAAGAAACACACAGAAAAGGACAATGGAGAGGCAAGTTTTCAGTCCTGAACTGCTGAAGAGAGCAATTTTTTCCAATACATTCCAGATAAGCAGGATGACTTTTTTTCAAAAGGGTTTTGCTCAGTCCTTGAGTGGATGAGCAAATAGTTTCACTTTTGTATCTGTTGTGTATGTGTGTGTGTGATGCTCTAGGATGGGGTAAATGCACTGAGGGTGAGCCACCCATGGTATTAAATAGGAAGTCTGCATGCTGTGCTGAGGCATAGGCTCACTTCTCTAATAAAAATTTCTAAACTTAATACATTCATGGAGCTGCTCTGTGCCATTAGGTCAAGCACCAATAAATCCACTAACAAAGTGTCTGTGCTTAGCTTTTTGGGGGCCAGATCCCATCAACCTTCTTCATGCAGAACAGGTATTTGCGTTGTTGAAAAATGCTGCTACTTCCTATTAATAAATTCATCTAAAACTTTAAACCCTTATTGGAATGTATAGTAAGAGGTCAGTGTACCCTGAAAAGTAGCCTCAAGCTACACTGACAATGCAGGTGAGATCTTTCACAAAAGATCTCACTTCTCACAATCTCTCACAAAAGATTTCACTTCTCACTCTAACACAACCTAGCCCTGGACAAAACGCTTAATATTTTAAGTGACTAAGAATCTGCTGGGATGAAGGATATTGCCAGAATTTAAATCTAACTTTAGAAAGTAGACTTTCCTTATCCTATACTTTCCAAAGGCTGATGGAATTGCCATGTGTCACAGAACTGCTATACTGCACTCAGTTGCTTCCAAATACTTGTGCCAGGCTTGCAAGAGAGGTGTACCTACTTCGGAATGCTTGTTTGTGAAAGAAAAAAGATTATTTTTGCTTTATTGTGAAAGGTATTTTGGGGGAAGGAGATGGAATCTATGTTTTTTCTTTGGGCATTTCCCTATTCATAGATTTTTGTCTAGTTAGGTGGACCTTGGACTCATAGCAGACTTTGTTTATTGCCTATCTGAAAAACAGACATTTGTGTGGAATGTTTCCTGGAGGTGCCCCTTTCCAGACTCAAATGACTAAATAGATGTTTATAGATGTTTATGAGTATTAAAGTCTCTTTCTTAGGAGGGAAAGATTACTGATGCAATGGAAAGTGCAAGGCTGCAGAACACTCTGTGCAAACCAGCCATTCCCACCCAAGAGTGCATGAGCATGACTGTATTCAAAGGAGGTAAATCAGACACCCTTGAATGCTTCATCTTCCTCTCTCTCTGTTTGGTTTCCCACAGCATAACTTTACACATTACCTCATGACATCTTTATAGTGGTGGAGAAAATTATTAGACTCCAGTCCCTGAAAAATCTCAAACACACACTCATTTGTAGCATTTGGCTGCTCTAATTAGCACATCACTGAGGGGGTAATGAATAGAAGTCCGTGAAGAAACTTAAAAATTAGTACCACTAGCAATGTTAGAGTAAAAATCAGAACTGTGTGTAACAGTACTCAGAGGATTTGGGTAATTACTGGATACTCCCAATATAAGGTCTGTCACTTGATCCTAAGGGACTCTAAGGCTTCAACAAGCCCCAGAGGCCCAATATTCTACCCCAATAAACGAGGCTTACAAAGTTCACTCAGAGTTAAAGACAGCATCACAAGTGTATTGTTCTTGTTTCTTTTTTTGAAGGTGGCTCTTAAACAGCATGGAATTAGACAACCTTTTTTTGTACATCAATCACTGGACTCCTCCATCTATAATGAGATGTTATAGTTTCCATGTGTGTCAAAGCATGGAAATTACATCACTCCAATAACCAAATGTGCAAGGCCACATGGATTCCTAAAGCCCAACAAGCTGCAGTATTTGTGCTAAGGTTCTTTAAACATTTCAGTGGTCTCCAAGCAATTAAAAGGTGGGGAGGGAAATATTACTCTTCAGGGGATGGTGAGAGACCTTGAGCATGTAAAGAACAGGAAGTGCCTTCACCTACTCCTACCTGAGCACTCAGGCCACCCACTCCACCAGCCCGTGAGCAATGGCACAGAGGGGAAAACATACTGCAAAGCAGGTGTGCTCCCCCCTCCCAAAAAAGAATGACCACTGGCCAGGGTGCACCAGCCCACATCAGGCAGTCTGGGGCAGCCTCCAGAAAAGACCAAGCTCCGTGTCCCCAGCTCTGGGAAGTGGTGCCAGCCTGGCACTTCAGAGAGCCCTCCCTCAGCTAAGCAAGGACTTCCTTTCCTCTCCCTCCTCTCCACCTTCCATCATCTTTTTGTTCATCTCTAAGTGATTTCACTCAGGATTAAATTAAAAAAAAAAAAAAAAAAAAAAAAAAAAAAAAAGAGAGAGAGAGAGGAAAAAAACCCAAACCAAAACAACAGCAACAAAAAATTCTGTATATAAACAATGGCAGCTTTCAGGCTTGCTTTTCATCCAGAATCGAATGGGCAAAAAGCATCCGTGCATTTGCAAGCTTTTCCAAGTGAGCCTAGAGGGGCCTGTTTACCAGAGATCAAATCTCTGGCAAACAGCTCACTGCAGCTCTTCAAACAAGCTGAAATTATGACCTTATGTTATTGTTTCTCAACAACCTAACCCTTTGATGTAAACTAATGTTGACCTTTCCAGCATAAATTTGACATGAAGCCACTTTTGTTTCAAATGCCCCAGGAAAATTCAGATACAGTCTTATTGGATAAAGCCTTTTTCTGAGATAATAAATAATAGATAATAAAAAAATGGAGCCAATTTACTCATTGAAGTATCTTCTTTTCCTGACTGACTATCATAATGGAACTTTTCTACCTTGGCTTGTCTTGGGCTGTCTCACACCACACCATGAGTCCATCCAACCTATGCTAAATCCTGGGGAAGTCAAAGGGAAAACTCAAGAATTTCAGATCCTCAGCCTCTGAGTGAAACCTAGGTTAAACTAAATTAAACTGCCTAAATCCCATGGATTTCTGTGGAGACATTCCTACCACTAACTTTAGCGTTAGGTGGGTCTCCAAGGTAAGGTGATGTCTCCAGGAATGACCTCAATACAATTTGGGCAGAAAGGCTCCTAATTCAACCTCAGCACGTGCTGACTTCTGTCAATAACAGAAAGCATGGAGAGGTGAGTTCCCAATATAAACACCTCTGATCTATTGATCTGTTGACTCTGTTCACTCTTGTTCCACCATACCCACCCCTAGTGATCTGCACATCTTCCCATTCTGCCCAGGAGTCACTCAGGACTGGTGTTTGTAGGTATCTGCACACTCTGTTCCAACAACATATTTTATTCGCCATGACTAATCTCTATCCCTTATTGTTTTGCCTATTAACTTTTAAAGTAGTAAAATGGAATCAGCAGACAAAAAGGAAGATAATTCTGTTAATTTTTCCAAGCGCTGCTATTAATATTTAGTGCACTCCTTGCCAGCTTAGCAGTTTTAAAATGCAGAAATTTAGTTGGAGAATCCAGATAAAAAATGAGCAACTTTTATGTGGAGTCCATTAACTAATCCTAAATTAAAGTGGCATTGAAATGGAACTAGAAGGATGTGTATAAAAAAGAACATGTGGTAAGCACATGGATACCACATGTATCCATTGTGATAAGTATTATTCCAGTAAGAGCAAATTAATTCACTCTGACGACACACTTAAAATGAAGCCAAACTTGTTGGGTTTTATCATTTAACTATTAAACTAAGCTTATCTTTTGCTGGGACAAAAGACTCGCAAAACAGTGCTTCAGAGTGTGTGTGTGTGTATATATATATACACGCATACTATGTATCAGCATAACTTACTGTACAATCACTACATATCAAATAGTAAGAACCTCGCTTTCTTCTTTTGCATTCCAAATTGGGGATTCAACTCTTAGCCTTAGCCACGCCTGTTATACTAAATCTGCTTTGCTGTGTGACACATACTTGAAGTGTCCGAATTCTGCTCTGCAGAGAACTTCTTGTGCTGCTTCCCTCAACATCTGAGTAAATACAAGCTAAAAAACAAAGGTGATGAATTCAAGCATTTCAGGTAAGCTCCACTGACAGCACCTCATTGCCTAACCTAATAATTATTTTCAGAGATCACCTGAAATAACTTTCTTTTAATATTAGAAACATTAAGCCTAGTGTCTACAATCTAGTTTGGGGGGGCCCGACTAAGAGGCCATGTATTTTTTTAAGATATGAGATCCATGCAAATAAAACACACACTTGTGAATTTTGCTTTCTAATCATAAAGCAAGTCCCATGCAAATCACAGAAACATCAATGACAAATTTCATGGGTTAGTCATGGCAAAAATAGCAGATTTCACAGCATGACACTGATAAAAAGATAGACAGGAAAATCACAAATAAAGACATTTTTGCTGCCAAGAAAATGATTATTTCTTTATTAATACACTCATCCTGGATGGATATTCTCCAAAGCAGCAAAACTGTCACTAAACAAATCTGTGACCCAAAAATACTCTCAGTTTTAGGAACTGTTCTGTCTTCCTAATTCTTGGTTTAGATACTGCTGAATAATGAAGTAGACAAGAATCCAGGATGACACAATGAACTTCACAGAGTTTTATTCTCTGAGTGCAGGCTTTCCTGAGCTGGCAGCTCGAGTTTTTACGCCAACATCAGTGTAAAGGGTGCATTATACCTATCTGCACAAGAAGAAACGCCAAGGGAAGTCGTGTCAGACCGTAAGTATCAGATAAGGTCCCAGCTCTCCCTTATGGACTAAGGCTTCATGTTTATTTTTAGAAGCATTGACTCATCAGTCATTGCACTAATTGTCTATGTCCAACTGGTTGCTCAAAATGTATGAAAAATTCAAAGCCAAGACAGCAGTGCTGCTTTAGTGCTCAGGTCAGTGCAAAGCCCCTCTGTTTTGGTGTGAGAAGGGAGTTTTCATCTAACCTGAAAGCTGAACCCAGGAACAAAAAGTTGAAGCTCAAGTCTCTATTACAATCCAGAGACTCTGGTGGGAAGCCAGACTTTGCACAAAGCCAAGTGGTGGTTTCCTGCCCCATACTGGTCCTTCTGCATCCTCAACTCTTCCTGCTGTTCTCCACACTCTGAAATAGGCTGCAAAGGGAAATTACACTTCTGGAGGAAAATAACCCAAACTGCTTATTATGTCATCATTCTGTGCCGTGTGACTTGGTTAGGAATTAGAATTTACACTCAATGGAAAACTTCGCTTTCCAAAAAAAAAAAGAAAAAAAAAAAAAAAAAAAGAAAGCAAACAAGGTCAGACAGAAAGGAAAAACCATAGCCAAGATCAAGATAAAAATTCTCAGGAAACCATTATAATGTCCATTAATATTATATATAAATTCACAAATACTATGATATTATGTTCCAGAAAAAGATTTCAGAACTAGAAATATTTCTAACTGAGAATGAAATTTGTTTTACTTCAATTTGGAAGAAAAACCTATTCCATTTCAGTGGCTTACTCAACCACATGTATTCCATTTCAGTTATTTACTCTATCAGTTCTTAAATTTCGTCCTTTCAGCCCCTTCAGGAGCTCTGTTGGAAAAGCAAAGAGAACACAGCTGCACAGTTCCCACAAGCACAGCAAGGAGGCAAGCAGATCTCTCCACAGCACCATTCCAGGGTTCATCTGAATGTGGCCCTATGCTGCAGGTTTTTTTTAGGACCAGAAACTATGGTCTTAAAAGGTGGTCTCTTATGAGAGCTCAGCATTCCCCATGAAGACAATGCAAAAAAAAATTTTGTGAGGGGAGCTTAAACTTTCCATTTCCATATGGAAGGATCCATAGAGATACTTTTAATATAAACCTCTTATGGGGCATCTCTGAGCAAGGGAAACTTGGACATCCTCCCTTCTCAGGAATGTGGCACAATGCTCTCAGTTGAGGAACTTGAGACCAGCATCTTTCATAGAGAGAATTAACCTGAGGCTCTTCCCCAGAAAAGTACAGTGTGCTGGCTACTAGTTTTTTATACAAGTTCTTTTTAATAAATAGTGCCAAAAGCCAAAGAAAACTTCATAAAAATGAATGGTTCTAGCACTTCCTGATGAAACACAGACAACCCTTCATGCAGAAACAAAAAATTACCCCATCACTCATTTCTCAGAGGGAGGCATCAATTTCATGGGATAGTAGCCACACAAGGGACAAAAAATAAGATCTTCTTCATTACTATCCACCCCGTAGCTCTGTTCATCTATATCTGATCAGACAGCAAAAATGTTCAAATTTCTTTAGAACTTTAAATCCCTGTTGAGGTTCAAGACTTTAAGCCAACAGGCTGTTGACCAAGAGCAGAAAGCTATAGCTGAGATGGTTTATGGTCAGAAGTGGAGAAAAAAGCATACTCTCCTGGGGGTGAGTTCTCTCTTGTTTTTTACACAAGAACAAGTATTAATTACTATCTATTTCAAATCATTATTTCATCTAATGCTCTGACTTTTCCTACAATAGACGTTGGCCTCTACCAAGGTGAATACAAAAATCACTTCCAAATACCAGCAGTAGACAATATGGCATGACGGACATTTTTCAAAACCTACTGCACCCCTACATTTTTCTTGACACATTGGTAGTCATTACCGTGGCAACTTATTTCAAGCCAAGAGATATAAATGTCCGTCTGTGCTGACTGGTAGGGTGTTGTAAAACAATGCTGCCAGCCAATCAAACACACACTCTCTGTTCCTCCTTGGGGTGATAGTATATATTTTCAGTGGTTTAGCTGGGACTGATTGCCATCAATCAAAACTTGGATTTCCAGTCCATCTCCACAGCATACACATGCTGAGTGACTAACTCAGTATCCTTTGGTAAATGCCTGAAACTTTATTATATTAGCATTTTAGACAAAATAATAATCAGTTCATCAATGCAGGAAAAGAGCTCAAAAGTCTAAATACCTCCAAAATTGGATCGTCTCAGTTTTTAAAGGTAAGCAGATGGAAAACATTTGATTCTTATTTATTACCAGTTAAATTTATGTCCTTTATTTCACCATAAACTACAAGACTTCACAAAAGTGTATCTTATTTCACTCATCTTTAATAACCTGAAAACTGGTAACAGAAACCTATAATGAAGCACCCTATATACTGTAAATTAAAAATAAATAAGAGGCCTCAAAGAGGTTTTCTTCAAAAGCTGCTTCAGTTTAGTGTTTCATTTTATATATACACTAAGAGAGAGACATCTGTAAACATTTCTAAAGTATAATGCAAAGGAACTAGCTGTGGTATTATCTATTCTAAGCACATGGTTCAACATTTGTTTATGCAAACCATATAATTGGAAACTCTGTCCATTTTCTGCTTGTGCTAAATATTCTGTGTCTAAATACTTTTCATAGTAGATAAATAAGCTTTTTATTTAGGTCTTATCACCTTCATATTACATATTCATTGATTTCTAAACTGCCTTAAACAGCTCTGTAGATGTGAAACATTATGAATTCAGTTTTGGCACCTTGGTATTAAATTTGCATATCAGGTCACACACCACTTGACATACATGCAAAATTGCACTGCGGCTATTTTATTACAACCCACAAAATATATTCAGAAACTGCATGCAGCATCAAAATAAATTAAAATGGATAAAAGATACAATAGTGAGCCATGTTTTTTTTATTGTTTAGTAGAGCCTAAAGCCATTTATATGTTCTAGTCAATAAAAAAAAGTTAGACTAAAACAATTTTTAGTCTTCCTGTTATTATATTTTAATTGCAGGGGTAAATGTACTTTTCCCCTTACCAACTGTATCCTACTTAAGGCTTGAATTCTTTTAAATGGTATGCTATAAAAAGCAATGTATATGGATCACTGGCAAGCCTTCATGTTTCTCTGTATATGTCAGAATGTATATAGACACCATGTATCAAAAGTCAGACATACAAAGCAATATATTTGTCTAGTTGATTTTGTAGTTGAAATGTTTTTGTAACTTACTGTGTATGCCAGGGCTGCATTTGCATGGCGACTACATTTACACAAATTTAAAAGTGCATCAATCAATGCTGCTCAGCCATTATAGTGCCCTCAATATATCCCAACTACCTTCGGTGCTTCATCTACAAATTGCCCTCTTTATATTCAATAAGCTGCAACAAAGACATTAGAAAATTAAATAGTAGGGGACACATTTTCCAATTGCTCCTCACTAGGGCTCCATTTCCATGTCTACAACACTTCTGGATAAATAATTTGGCATTTCTATTCACTTGTTCCCAGGCCATGCTCACTTGGCTGGTCAGGTACCTCATCATGCCTGCAAATAAGGGACTCAGGTGTCTCACAGGCTCTCCAGGTGACAGAACAGTGCCCACAAGGCAGCAGTACCAGCCCAGGTGAGCAGGGCCAGCCTGGCCCCTCTCCCAGCTCCACTGCTCACGCTGCAGCCAAGCCATGGGCAGAAGCAGCTCCTGTGCCACTGGAAGGAGATCCCAAAGAGCCAGCCAGGGCATGTGCTGGAAGCCTGTGCTGCTCAGCCCCATGGCTGCCCTCATCACCCTTGGAAAGAACAGTTCCCTTCCATGTAAAGTAGGCAGTGTAAGCATCCTCTTGCTCTGTTATGGGTAACAAGTGTCTGTGAGCACAGGGATGAACCCATCTTCCTCAAACAGCCCAACCCCGGACCAGAGCACTGCTGCACTGCTGCATGCCCACAGACAGACAAGGGTTCAGGTAGGAATCCTTGTCTGACCTAGAGCTGTGCACACACCATCACATCCATGCTCCTACCATGTGTGCCAGGGCACAGGCAACTTTTCCTGTATCACCTGCTCTCAACCATTACTGATTCTTAGTCTTGGGAGATTCCTTAGGAAAAAAAAAAAGCTGGGGTGTAGTTGTTTAAGAGATTCTAAATGGCATCCTCAATCAGGGCAACAGCACAAACGAGGGAAATCCTGTAATTAACACACAACTAAATTTAGAGTGCATTTTACTGAATCTAGCTCACACTAACATGGAAATTACATGACAGAGCACCCCCATTAAGTCAGCAAACTGCCTTTGGCCACACAAATGAAGCAGGTGACAACTGCACCAGGCAGTATCTGCACTTGGGCTCTCAACCAAAACATCTGGCTTCTAAGTTTGCTCTATTTCTTCTCAAAACATCACAAAAGAAACCTGAACATCTACATTCCACGAGAAAAACACTCACTGAACTCAGGAGGAAGGATCTGTAGTAGCCTCATCTGTAGCAGCTGGTGGAGATACACAGACCTCTTAAGAAACCAACATGACTGCACTGAAAATCGAAGCTCATCGGCACCACTATGCTTACAGCAAAAAAAAAATCGACATAATATAACAAATTGGTTCAAAGCACTGCTACAGACCACCTAAATCCCCACATCCTTAGCAGTTTGTAAAAATGTTTAATTTATGTTTATGTATTCTTATTCAAAATGTTAGTTAACAGCCTGTAGGGACCTGGTAATAGGATCCTTTTTTCTTTTTTATGTTTATTAGCTACATTAATGACTGTTTCTGCAATTCTGCTACAAAGACTTGCGTTAATGAACGCCAATTAATTCTGAAATTATTTTAAACAAAAGGTGATGAGAATAACCAATCAACCATGACAGTGTAAAGAGCAACCAAGCTGCTGTGACCTAATTTTTCTGTGTTGATTCTTTGCTGTCAGAGTGCATTGTTATTCATCAAGAACACCTATAGATTTTGCATATACATACTACAGTATTATAATTTTGGAAATGCTCTGTTCCTTTTCAACATGGAAAATTATTTCTTTTAAAGTATAGGCTTCAATAGTATCGACTCACAAACTGCTAATACCTCAGAGGTCAGGGAGATCTTCAGCAATATTAGAAGGACCCTACTAATTTTAGCTTCTAAAAATTTAAAATAAGAACTGGCTGGCTCAAACACTTGTAATATCTCGCCTTTCAGTCAAAAATATAACAAAGAATCATCTCCCTGTTTCAACCTGTTTAATTAGAGGCATTATATCCATCAATGTGTTTATTTTCCACAATAAATTAATATTCTAGACATTTAATGCATTTCACAAGGATCTGAGTGTAAAAGAATTCCCTGAAACCAGCAAGAAGTTGAGTGACAACACTCCTGAAATAACACATATATGTGTCAAATCTGACCTAAAAAGTAAATAGACCATGCAGGCAGATGTGACTTACACGCCTATTGTGTGAACAAACATCAAAAAAGCCATCCAAGACTGTTCTAAATTTGAACAAAATGAACTGAAATTGAGAAATGTCATTTGCTTTTTCACCTGTGCCCAGTTTGTGCTTCCACCACAAGAGCCTTGCTAATCACAAAAAAACAGGTATTTTAAAGCTAAAATTTCTATAAATCGTAGTGTACAAACAGACCAGATTCTACCACTTCATTTTGTAATGGATTTACAGTAGAGAATGTACCTTCCATATGAACATTCATAAATGTCTTCTTTTGTCCAACATACTAAGTGACTAAATTTATCACACAGCAAAAATTCACTTTTATTGGTGTTTTTTCAATGTAAGTTAATGCCATTGCCTGACAAACATGCAGAAAAAACATTAAGCCTACAAACTGATAAGGCCTCTACCAAAGAAATTACATGATCAATCCTATGGGATCATACTACAGAGCACAGAAGAATATGGCACAGGTTACAAAAGGTACTGCTAAATGACAAAGAAGTAAATAGAAAAAGTTCAGCAGTAAAAACACTTTTTTTGAGTTTACTAACTGGTGTCATGGACAGACTGTAAAACAGAATTAGTGGAGGTGCAGAAAGGGAGCTCCATCTCCTAAGGACAACATAAGCTATGTGATTACTGGCAGGTGGGTATCTGTGGTCCCAAATAACACAGGCAGCATTTGTACCATGTCTATCCCCTGTGTCATTCATGCCCTGTTACAGGCAGGATCCACAGCCACCCCCCTCTCTCAACTCCACCTGTGTAGTCACATCTTTTGTGAGCTTGTGATCATATCTCCAGCCACACTGGCATCCCTCCTGGACTTGTAACAGGTATTCCTCCAAAGATGGACTCCAAAAGTCTAAATTCTTACAAAACCTAAGTCAATGCAAGTATTTAAATTCCTCAACAAGTTAAATGTTACCATCGGGTCGGATGTGATATGCGCACACACACTTGAACAGAATAACAGCTTACAGGCTGTCAAGCCCCTCCATACTTAAGCTTTGGTGCTGAAGCTGAGGCAACTTCTCTTTCCACCCCTTATCTCAGGTAAAAGAGGAAGGAAATGTATATGACCCTATATATGAGGTTCTGCTCTTGGAGAGCTACACTTGAAGAATTCTTCAGGTGTCCACTAACATATTTCAAATCCAAATCTCAGATCAGCTTTTAGCCTTCTCTGTGCAACAGCAGGTGCTCTCAGTTTACCATGGGAATGCCTTTTATCCCTCAGAGAAGCATGGCTGAAACAACTTCCTTGCAAAAAAAAAGCAGGAAAAGAATAAGACAAGAAGCTCTGGCATACAAATCTTTTTGTTCTCTTCTCTATATGCAATCCAGAGACTGCTATTCTCAGCACAGTATGAAAAACATTCTCCTGAAAGAGAGCATAAAGGACCACATCAGTTTTACTGGGAAACACTCATTTTTACTGCAGTAGGCTTTACTTGAGTAAAGACAGAGGGCTGGATCCGCAATGCCAGAGGCACAAACTGAGATGGGCTTTGGTGCATGTGTGAAATACAGGCACAGCATGGGGCTATGTTTAGAGGACAGCAGTGCATTCAGCCTCCTGCCCTCCAAACACAGCAGTGCCAGTGAGTCCCAGCCTAGGGTGCTGCCTGATCCATGAGCAGCATTCCTCCCTCAACCAACCAACCAACCATGTTCTCCACTTAGAACACCCTAGCAAACATTTTAGTGGCAAGATGTCAGGGCTTTGAGAGCCACAGTGCCATCTTTCAGCAAGACAGGTTTTCCCATGTCCATTTACTGAAGTCAGTCCATACTATTGCTGATGGATTCATATTTATAATGATAGAAGTTTTGCATTAACATCTAGCCTTCCACAAAGGGTTTATTACTGAAATGTCAATTCAACCATAGCTGTAATGACCCTATTTTATAAGGCACACATTTCAGGCACTTTTGCAAATGGTTTAAAAAAGTGAAGCAGTTAAATTATGCTGCTAACATAATACAAATGTGTCATCACACCCTATCAAGCAATTTCATACCAAAAAAGGATGTGATATGGAATTTTGCTGTTACGATGCAAAAGAAGGAAATTGGAGAAAAAAGTTAAGTATTAGAACAAGGACACCCCTCTCCACCTTACACTCAGCAACCTGTAGTGTCTTTCAGTTATGAGACAGCCTAGGACAGCTAAAAGATAAAGCTGGACTGACATCTTATTAAATTTTTGTTTGGTTTGTAAATATTAAATGGAGGGTCTCTAATTCACCATGTGATTTCAACCAGAAAAACTGTGAAACAACAGATATCTCAGCCCTAGCAAAGCTGTATTCTCAAACTCTGAGTCCTCAGGCCTTTTATCATCATATTTCTGCATGTATTATACCACTAACGATGCAATACACAAAGAAGACAAAATGTCAGTCCTCAATGGAAATTAATTCCCCACCCTTCAACATTCAACACTCACACTTTGCTTAATTTAAATGTGTTAGATCATCCGTCTGTTATTCTTCCAGCATTTTATAATGATTTCTAACACTGGCCAGACATTGTACACCTGGCTGGAAAATGTTTCTTTTTAAACAATGCAAGAACTAACCAATATGTAAACCCAATAATTTAATTACATTTAGCTGCTGGCCATTGTTATTCTGCACTCCTTTCCCACCGAGAAGCTATAGTGATCCGATTTAAAAAGCAATCTAGCAGAACATTTTTCATTGCCCATGATTGTTGCACAGAGTAAATTGGCTCACATCACATTTGACTCTAATTTGGGTTTCAGAACAGTTAATTTGAACTTAAGCACTTATGTGCTGTTAACAAGAGGTGCCTGCACTGGAATTCTTCTCATTGCAGTGTTGTTATAATCCAGATCCTTATAGATCATGTGTGTGCTTTCTAGCACTCCACTTGCAACATTAGGCATGCCAGAAAACAACTTAGCAGATATTTAACAATGTCAGAGGAAAATAATACAGATGCAAATAGATTCTTGCTATATGAGTGGCAAACAGAAATAAATACATTTCAAACATGCAGCTACCTTGTGACTTAATCATCCCATCTTAGTCCTTTATTGTGGTGTTTTGGTGTTTCAGCAAAGCAAGTAGGGTCAAGCTCTGCTCATTCATAAGTTACCAAGAGATCCATGGAAATACCTAAGGGCTGAATTTTATCATAATTAGCTGTTACATTAATAGCACTAATGTCGTAAATCTTAATCTCCTGGCTCATTAGCTTAGGTAAAAGACTATTAATATAAAAGGTGTATTTTAGCCAATCAACAGAATTTATAAAGGCTTTTGTTTTGTTTTATAACATTGTCTCTCTTGCAGTACTGGTGGTTAGTACAGACATTAGATCATAATAATTCTATAATTAATAACAGAAATATGATCTAACAATATAAATACAAGCTCTACTATTCCTTTAGCTCAGACAGAGCCTAACTTAATTTTCCTCTGTCATTAATCAAGTCTGTTACCCCTATCCATACTTAATTGGTTGATGATTATTTTTCCCCAACAAAAGTACAATGCATTTAGAAGGGGCTGCAGGAAATCTGGGTTTTGGGTTTGGATTTGCCTGTTTTCCAGCACATATCAAGAAACAAATTATTGTAAGGCTCAGAAATTGGTCTTTTAAGTGTTCTGCCTACAGAAAAAGTGTGCAGAACATATCTTAACCACCAGATCCAGTGGGCAAAGGCAGACTCCTGATATTTTGGCATCTCATTAGAAGTCTCCTACTATATTTGGTGCCTAAAGGTGATCACAAACAAGTGGCACAGTGTAAACTTAACCAGAAATGATGCCAACAGTCTTTCAGAAAGGAGAATCCATTGTGACAAGTCTGGCTCATGGATACACAGTAAACCAGAGTCAGGGCATACACTCTAAACCCAAATGTAAATTCTATATGGGTATACACAGAGAACACCACTGATTATGATGGGATTGAAAACCTGCAAAGAAGATTCCAATTACAAAGTCAAGCACCATTAGAACATCAGATACTGCCTGGATCCAAGTGATGCTTCTGCATTCTCAGGGGGTTGTTTTCTGTTGTTCTGTTCAGAATAAAGAGACAAAATGTCCCAAGCCCAAAGTTGTGCTTGAGTGAGTGGGTGTAGAAATGCATTTAAGAAATATGTCCTTAATTTTGTTTGAATATTACCCTTTTGCATCCTGCACTGAATTATGAACTGTATTTTTAAGTTCAATGTAATTAAAATAATTAACAATAGCAACACCAACTATTTATTACACAATTAAAATACATTCCACACCGTTCTTCATGTGTACTTGTTCATTTCCTCCAGACATAAGTAATGTGTAGACAGATACATTGTTTATTTACGACCCCAGTGACAGTAAATGTGGCATATGTGCCTACAATGTTTGACAGATAAAATGAGTTATTTACAGAAGCTGGGTTTATTATGTATGAATACTGAAACAGCGATAGTATTTGTAAACTTCTCCATTTATTTTCCCAGAGCTTGTTTCAGTGGAAATTGTGTTTTGAAATGCTACATAAAAAGACAGCACAAATAGTCCACTTCACTCTGTAATGCAGTCTACACTGGTATCTGCTAATTTTAGAACGGTCCTTTCTGACTTTATTTTACAGGTCTTGATTCAAACACTACAGAACTCAATTACAGGTTTTCTATAAGCAACTGTGGGTTTGCAATTCATTCCTTATAAACAATATCTCTGCAGAAAGGTAGGTTCATTTCTGGGTCTCACTGTTCAGCATAATACAGAGAAGGTACAGATGTGTGAGAGGAAGGAAATGGAGAACATTTTTGATCTATTAACCTTAGGTATGAGAGGGGGAAAAATGCAGAAGACTTTTGATCTATTAAGCCTAATTCTAAAGGACTAAAAGTTGTTTCCAAAAATTGCTTCCATGAAGCCAAAAAAAAAATTACACTGGCTTTGGCAGGAAAACAAACAGATCCTCCTGGAGAAAATGCATTGATTATACCTTTTTGGTAAAACTAACAAGCTTAAGACACTAGATTTTGAAAAAATTATGTATATATCTTTTACTTGTGCACGACTGATGTGTAGTGGGATATTTTTCTCCTTTTTCCCCAATAGTCTCCTTTACTCCATTTTCTACCTTTAGTTTTGGAATGGCTCAGAGCACTCTCACAAAACACTGCAGCCAGTGTCAGTGGCAGTGAGCACTGCCCTGGCTCTAAACCTGCTGCAGTAAAGTGCTGCTTGTTGTGCAAGTGTGTTATGCAAGATGCTGCAAGCTGGCGAGCCCGGTGTCAAAGGTAATCCCTATGGAGCCTTGCATAACAACCACATGCAAAATGACACTGGTAGCTTTTCATTGTTTCTGCATGTGGGTTGTTTTCTTTTTTTGGTTGTTGTTGTAAGTTGGGTTCTTGTCTTTTCAAATGAATTCTGCAATTCAACATTTTTTTCCCAAAATCTTGATAGAGCTGTGTGCACATTTTGCTTAATTTTCAAGTGTCTTTATACACAACCTATATGGCGCGTATTTTTATACACACAAACTCTTGCCACAGCTATCCAGGCCTCGAAACTTTTGGAACCCTTTGTCTATTGTGAGCAGACCTGACAACAGACCTGAGTTATCTCAGTCAGTGTTTCAGGCTGGAAAAAAATGAAGTGTAAGCCTGAGCTGAAGATCTCAGCACAGTTCATTAGCTCAAACACAAAGCTGTGGTAAATGCAGTCCTGTGGCTTTCCTCCCCCCCGCCCCCCCTTTCCTCAGAGCAGAGAGAAAACAATCATTCATGAAGGAAAACTGCTCCAAAATATCTGCTATATTCTTTGTCCAATGTGACAATCCAAGGTGGGACTTTGTTAAAAGGACGTAGGATTACAATAATCCAAATGCAAAGTCCAGCCTTCAGCACTGTAAAAATACATAAATGGTGGGACAACACATCTGAATACCTTCTCTTATGTACATAAATACAGAAGCTTTGGCTCAACACCTAATACATCTGTATTATAATCACACCAGGGTTTAAGAGGAGCTTGTTCACTCAACACTCTCTAACAGAAGATACTGGATTGCTTCTCAGGTACAAAGCACTCAACTTAAAATGTTCAGACTTTTCTATGACAACAAAGTACGTTGTGCTGCTCTCACAACATCACAGCTATCTGCAATCTGCATTTGATCGTACGTAAGAAGGAAACAGGGGGAACAGTAAATCCCAAGAGTTATGGGACATTAACATTGTGGGAAAAGTGGATCTTGCTTTGTTTGGAAAGGGACTAAGTAGGAAAGTAGTTGTGGGAACAAAGAAGAATTTAAGAAATAATTGTATGATCCTACTCAGTAAAAGACAAACAATGGCAGCAAATTTAAGCATTGAACAGAACAGAAAACCTTCAGCTCAAAATTGATTCCCTTGGGTCTAATCTTTGGTGGAAGGACCAGAAATGATAATTGTTAGGACCTGCGATATTTGTCTATTCAGAGCCAAAACCAGAAATCAGATGCAGTGAAGACCTCCATGTAGCTCCATTTCACAGGAGACAAGACAACAAAATCTGTAATTTCCCACTTTAATCATGTGTGATCTATTGTGAAATCACAGTAGCATACCAAGAAAAGCCCTTCCAGCCTCTGTAAGTATGGATGTAGATTTAAGTGCTCACCTATGTACTGCTTATCTATAATTTTGGATTTGTACATATACACAAACACAGAGAATACAAATTGGTGACATCACTGCCAGAAAAACAATCATTTATGAAGTCTACAAAAGCTCAAATTAATACAGTGCAGAAGTCAATTTTACTTCCAGTACTTTGAAGAAACAGGTGCCCACAATCACATCCCTCTCCACCATGCAGTGGCCCATGCTGGCTAATAGGAAAACAAATTAAATACAAGGCCTTCCCACAGCCAGGATCCCAAGTAAATCTAGCTTCATTAAAGGACAATCCTTTCAGTGGTTCATCTGAGAGCAGTATTTCCTATGTATTTGACACAAGCAGCCTTTTCTTCAGCATCAAAGCTGCTTATTTCAACTATTTGTTCATGAACAAACATATTTTTTGTGGTTAATGAAAGGGAAAATCCCTCTCTCTGTTCATGTGTCTGTTTCCTTCTGTCCCTTCAGTGATCAGCCATCTGCCTTGTCCTAGAAACTAAAATGACTGGAGAAGCCAAGAACATGGAGAAATGTTCTGAGCAACCATTTCTGAAACCCCATCCAAGATTTGTGATGGAAAATCTTCCATGCTTGGCTGTAAAGATCAGTTTCCTTTTAAGGTGTGTAGTTATGAAAGCTGCCTATAGCAGTCACAGAAGTTTTCCCTTCTCAAAGAGCTGGAGAATGCAGCCCATGGTTAGGAGAAGGTAGGGTCTTCTCCATTCCTGTCACCTGCTGATACAGGTGTTTACGGTTCTTGCAGGGAAGCTAGAGAAGGTGCCCCTTCTCTACTACTAGGACAGGTAATTTATCCCAGGTCACTCACTACCTATCCCAGGGCCAGAGAATGAAGCTGCATCTCCACTAGTAAGAAGTGCAGCACAGCAGACATCAACCTGCAGAGAGAGTCAATGCCAAAAAGCCAGAGAACACAGGGTCTGTGTCTTGGGGGAAAGGAGAGAGAAGGGGCTGTGTGGCACTAGTGTGACTTCTCCTGAGCACCAGAGAACATCTGGAGCATGTTACTGGCATCCCTGCAGAGCTTCTCTTGTTTTCCTTCCAACCTAAAAACTTTACTTCACATATTCAGAGACCACACCTCAATCCACCAAAAAACAGCAACTGGGGAAGCTAAGATTTCTTTCCAAAGTGTGCTCCTCAGAAAAACTAAAATGCTAACAGAAGGCAGTATTTTTTCTTTTTAGCACCTGGTTCTTGCAACCAAGCAAAGCCAATGGTAATATGATATTCCTGATTTAGTTAAATCATTTAGCATCTGAAATCTGGTTGCTTATCTGAAGTCTTCATTATAGCTAAAATGTTGGCTCTGAAAAAGGGGGTTGAAAATTTTAAGTAAATAGGCCATCTCTCACAAAATCTGATACTTGGGACTAAGAACTTACAGCATGTAAAATTCTAATAAAAACAGGAAAAAACCCCAATGTTATCAAAATAAATCAAATATATTCAGTATATCAAATAATATTAAGAACTAAATAGCAAAAAATTTCCTTGATGAAATGCAGGTGCAGTTACATCTTAATAGAATGTGTTTACAAAAACAGCATTTGCAAATTTTAATTTTTCTTCTCCTCTGAAGAGCAGTAATTCTCTACATCCTACTCTTACTTTCAGTCCTAAATAAGTTTAATTCAGACTGATTATTTATGGCCCAATTTTGCTTCTTCTAAACAAACTCGGAAAGCCTTAGTCCTCATATGGAATTATTTGGATTACCCACAGCAATACTATCACAAAAGGGCAGGACAGGTCTAGCCTGGCTGTATCTTACCATCTTCTCGACACTGCACAGAAAAGTGTCTGCTTCTCAGTCTGGCTTATTTTGTTTAGCTTTAGCACACTGAATTGGGTATTTTATGTGTCAAGGAACTGGCAAGAACCAGGTTATCACTATGCAGAGGGGGAAAACAATAGCACTTGTATGTAAAATTTAGTGGGATTTAAACGCACTTCTTCGTATTCAGTATGCAGAAACTTGGTGAATGCAGCTCTGCCTCCATTCCACTCTGCCCAGTCATTTTCTATCTGGTAGTGGAAGAAACAGCTTACAACAATGAAAAAAATGCCAACCATTGGCACAGGCAATGCATATCCCCTTATCGGCTTTTTGTCACTCCACAGACCTCAGGAAACTTTAATGGTCAAGTTTTGCTCTCAGATATACTGGCAAAGCTCAAAATCCCTGATTTCTAAACTTTGGATATGCAAACCATTTGTGGTCCATCACACTACAGTGTGTGGTGCTCACCATAAGCTCATGTTAAATGGTGATCTTTGTGATCACGGGATTGTGGAACAAATGATGTGGTTGCTAGGATAATTTTTGTGGAATAAAAAGTACCCTTTTTAGTATTTCCCTAGCTAAATTTGTGCTATATTTCATGTCAGTGTGTAACTATGTGTGTTGGTGGGAAGGAAAGATGTTGCAATCTCTCTTTATTCAAATAAAAAATGAACTGTAAAGTTTTTCTTCACAAGGAAGCCACTTAAGAAAGCTACTCCTGGATGCAAAGAGAGGTTCAAAATTAAGCATGTTCAAGTGTAAGTAGCATATGCTAGTACTAATTACATTTTTGGGCAAAGTTTCATGTTTTTTGATGACATGAAAGTTTGGGTTTCTTGACACTAAAAAGGATTTAACTGAATTAAGGTTACTGACCAGGATGGAGTACTGTGGCTAAAAAGGTAGAAAAAGGCTAACTGGCAGCATAAGAGAAAACCAATCTAAGCTGCTGATGAGCAGAAAGACATTGATGCTCAAGTAGAGAAGCTACCTGTGAATGTCCGTCGTGTAGATGCCCATGTCCCCAAGAGTCAGGCTAATAAAGAGCACCAAAACAACAAGCGAGTAGATCAGGCTGCAAAGATAAGAGTGTCAAAAATAGACTTAAATTAGCAACACAAGGGAAAGTTGTTCCTAACTCAGTGGGCCCGTGATGCCTCCGGTCATTAGGGCAGAAATGCCACCTGTAAGTGGGCATGAGACCAAGGGGTAGATTTAACCACAAACAGTATTTCTCAGGTTATCCGTAACTATAAAACGTATGCTATGATCAAGCAGGCCAAGCGAGTAAAGCCCTGTTGGGGGAAGCCCCTATAATATGGTAGGTGGCAATCCAAATAAAGTATAGGGAGACCTGGCAGAACAACTACGTCACACTGCCTCAAAACTGCCAAGGCAAGCACTACATGCTCACAATGGTAAAAGTCACCACTAGATAGTTAGAAACCTACCCTGTGCCTCACACCACTGCCCAGAGCACCATCCTGAGCCTTAAAAAGCAAGTCCTTTAGAGGTATGGTACCCCCAAGAGAATTGAGTCCGAAAATGGGAGTCATTTCAAGAACAGCCTTATAAACACCTGGGCTAGAGAACACAGCATTGAGTGGGTGTACCATATCCCCTACCACGCGCCAGCAGCAGGCAAAGTTGAACGGTGCAATGGCCTGCTTAAAACCACCTTGAAGGCACTGGGTGGGGGGAACTTTCAAGAACTGGGAGATTAATTTGCCAAAGGCCAAATGGTTAGTGAACACCCGAGGTTCCACTAACGGAGTAGGACCTGCCCAATCTGAGCTCTGGAGAACACCAGATGGAGATAAGGTTCCACTGGTACACATGAGAGGTATGCTAGGAAAAACTGTTTCGGTGAATTCTGCCTCCAGCAAAGACCATACCATCTGNAGACAATCCCATCTGTGCGGCTGTCTTTGCTCAGGGACCAGGCTGCACCTGGTGGGTTATGCAAAAGGATGGAGAGACCTGATGCATATCGCAAGGGAACTTTGTTTTAGAGAGAGCTATCCATAACACTGTGCCTATATCTGTATGTGCATGTATGTATGTATATAATTAAAGTAGTGCATGTATATATATAATTTAAAGGTCTAACTTTAATGTAACATGTTGATATGGGAAAAAATTCGGGGTAGATAATGTTGGGGGTTAAATTTCTTTTCTTTTGTTCCTTCTTATCTATAGAATTTTTCCCATAGGCTGCTAAAAGCCACTGACAACTAAGCACTTATAAGTACTTAAGAAAACAAAAAAGTAGCTAAACCCAGGGGGAAGGAGGGCATCTGTTTGCATTTTCTCTCATCTAGTGCATTTCTCTCCGACGGACAAAAATACCGTGGGATCTGGGGCAAGAAAAGGAGGGCTGGGGCAGCTGCTAGCTCTCTCGCTCTGCGGCTTGAGAAGAGGACGCTCAGAGCTGCTGTTTCTTGGAGAAAGAAATTCATCACAACCCAGACCAGAGCAGCTGCTGCTGCTGGTTCTTCTTCTTCTTATTCTTCTTGTTCTTCTTCCGTGGGGTGAGCCTCTGCTCGTGAGAGCAGCCACTGACCTGGGACCTTATTAACACCTACCTCACTAAAAGAGGGACCTATCACGATCTGCTCATGTTCCCGGGAATCCTGAGCCCCCATCCCTGCCCTGCTCGGAGCCAGGCTGTCGCTGCCCCAGCCCCGCCGCTCCTTCGGCGCTGCTCCGGGTTTCTCTGCGCTGTAGCCCCGCACCGCCTGCCCTGCCGGGACATCCCTCAGTTCCAGCTACTGCCGCGGAATTCTCTGATACATCTTGTCCACCAGCCCGAGATCTTCTGCTCATTCCTGCCGTTCCAGCTGAGTGCTCTTCAGAGTCCTGGAGGGGCACCGGGATTGACTACTCCAGGGCTTTGTGAAGCAAAGCCTCTCCTTCCTTTGCCATCTGGGCCAAGAAGGCTCTCACGGGGTCCCTGGTCCCAGTTTGTTATTAATTCCACAGTTGTAGTTTGTTTGCCTTATTATACATACTAATAAAGAACTGTTATTCCTATCCTCATATCTTTACCTAAAAGCCCCTTAATTTCAAAATTATAATAATTCAAAGGGTGAGGGTATACATTCTCCGTTCCAGAAAAGCTCTTACCTTCCCTAACAAACACCTATCTTTCACACCAAAACAACATGCATACCTAAATTTATGCTATTCTGGTGCTCTTAAGATTCAGTATGAGAAAATGGAAAACAAACTTTGCAATGACCCAGCAGGAAGAGAAAGGCAGAAGTGAATTCCTTTACTCACAACAGGAGACCTGGTGCTGGTAGTTGGTACATCACACTGATTTTCAAAGGAGAGATTTAAAAACTTCTTTCGGCCTGAGATGAAACTCTTAGAATTTTTAAACTGTTTTTCTCTCACTTTATTGTATGAGGGAACAAGCCAATGTTTCTTTTAAAATGGAAAATGGTATCACTCTGCTATAACAAAAGCCTGGTTTAGATTGGTTTATTGCCCAATTTTTAAATGCACATTGCTACAGCATTTCAGAGGAGTGTATTTACATTTACCTTTCTAAAACACACAGTGTATTATATTGCAGTTAAAAACCCACAAACTCAATCTGATACTTCTTCACTAATTTATTCCCAAGCCGATATGTATTTTAATGTTCCAAACTGTTGCTAATTAACACATGGAAATATTTTAACATGGATTTTGATTAATTCCATTTAACAGTCTAACTAGTGCTAAAGCATATGTGGCATGTCACTTCTTTCTTTTGAGGAAGGCAGTGGCATTAAATCTTTCAATCTTCCTGAGCACCAAATGCTAATTTCAGGAAGATTAAATAACAGACTGCAGCTACAGTTTTCTTTCTTTACTTCCCAGAAGGTGAAATGAACATATTTATGTGGGAGGAATTTCTTTACTGCACAAGCCAAAATACAGAAATCAGATTTTTTTCCCCAACATTGCTAATACACCAGCAATTGCCTGCCAACTAAATAACTTTAACCTATATCTGCAGTTCATGGAGCATTGCCAGGTTATGTGTTCAACTTTCCTTCACTGCGGTTTTTTTTAATTAAAGTATTCCCATATGATGTTTTCACTTGCAGCTCCTAAATGCTTTTCCATACTTGAATCAGAGGCAAGAGCTTATAGTGGGTGTCTCTGGCTGTAACACCAGAAATGCTCATATAAGACCTCCTCTGATTTTCACATTTTCAAGGTATATTATACATATAATTCATGTTGCGTTGCTGCAATGGCTTAAAATCTGAGTGTAATTCTGCATGTTACCAAACTAAAGGACAGCAAAACACCCTGAGGTGCGCATGTGAGTAAGCACCTTGCACCTGTGAGAATGCAGGAGATACAGCACAAGAGGCTGCCTGGGACCAGGGGTCAGTGACCTGAGTATCAATCCAGCTTTTCATGAGATCTGGAGTCTGACCAGTTTAATAGCAATTAAACACTTCTCTTGTGATCTCCATCAGAAAGGTGACCACACCTGAGTACTGCAGTTCCTCTTTTCCACATGCTGAGTTCAGTTTTGCTGTGCTTACACCCACTGTCCATCCCTATGGTCAGCATGTTCTTACAGGTAGCCGAAGCAGAGTGCATACATTCACATCACACCTGCACGTCCTTCATGTCCTCCTCACCTCTGCTGTCTAAGTAACCTTTTCTTCTGATTCTTTCTCTGGGTCTTATTTTATTTGTTGCAATATTCTCTGTAAATCTTCATTCAGCTTCTAATATATGCTGCTGTCCCTCCTCCATTATCTTTTGCTACCTGTATTTCCGTCTCAACTGCTCATGTAACATCTGAAGTATTTTATGTTTGATTTCCTACTTCTTCTACAATACCCAATCACATTCTGCACCATTCAGCTGTCCGGATTCCTGGCATTTGCAAGGAGCATTACAATTGTTCCTAACTGATCTTAATAGTCTAATTTTCTACTTGACTACTGTTTTCATCAGGATTAAAACTTTCTTCTCCAAGTCTGCATTTACATCCCCTGATTTTCTTTACGCTTCTTTTTACACACTTAACAGGTGTGTGTTGGATGCAATGTTAACATCATATTCCCTAAATAAGTGACACTGGGAGAAAGTAAATTATAGCTTCTAGGGAGAGTCCCTGCTGTCCTTCAAGAAGCAGAGGCTGTCCAGAGAAGCCCCAGGTTCAGTCCCAGAGATGATTCACAACAGCTGTTACTACCCATTCAGAAATGTGTGCATACTCTCCTGCCTGCACTTGAAAAAAACATGTGACTTCTGTGTTCTCAGACTATTTAAAACCTTAGCTTCTCTACAAAGAATAATGGTTGTGGAAAAAACTATCTGAAAGTTATGACAGGAATGACCAGTGATTATGTAGGTAGATTTTTTTCAAACTAGCTGTGTGTTACTTTAGAGGTTGCATCAGCTAAAATAAAATTTAACTTAGCTGATGGTGAAGTTTAAAAATGGTCATTCATTGCAGTACAGAAGGCCAAATGCTGATATCTGAATATCTGCCCATCCTGTTCTCAGAAAGAAGCATGCATGCTATTCACTCAAGGACTGATCACAGCCCAGAGTGAAAAGACACATCATGAAACATTCAAATACACGAAAATGGTGTTTTCCCATCTTTTCTTACATGAGCATTGTTTATTTCACTGTTCAGAGAGAATATTTTTATTAAAGCGGATTATATTCCAGGAGAGTATTAAAAAATAGTGCAAAGGCTTCAACTCTGTTCCACCGGCTAGTCTGGTCCTAAAATAATGCCCTTGTTAGCTGACAACTAAGCAGACTACTAATACTAAGATCCAAGAACATCCTTCCTTATGCATTTGCATGCCAGATAGATGGATACAAGGTGCTTAAAAATTAGCTCTACGAACTCCTGGTTATTATTCAAAAGGTACATTAACAATCAATATTGAGATAATGTAACACTTAATTCTGGTTTTACACAACTTGTGATATTTTTCTTAAAAAAAATGATTGTTCCTGAGTCAAACACCAAATTTATTGTCAAATTTATGCATACACCCTACATTCCCCCCGCAGTCTTTGAATAATGCCTTCACATCTTTGCTCAAGCCAAACAAATTCTTCTACTGCTCTCCCCAAAGCCTTTGAGGTAATTTTACTTTGTGACATATTGTAAGACACCAAATGGGACAAGCAATTACTCTAGCACTGGGAATTTCAAAAAGGTTAAAAAAAGAAATCACTCTTCAAGACACCACAGGTCTGACTCTTCCTACAGTTAACTCTAACTTCACTCAGACTTTTTTTCTTCCTCACAAGTCAAAATTAGGAATACCTTGCAAAACAAAACCCACTAACAAATGAACAATGGGAAAGGACAAACCTAACCCTTCTTTCCCCAAACCAAACACAAAGGGTCAGTTCTTTCAGCCACACTTATTCAAGCGACTTTCTGAAATGAAAATTAAAATGAGACCTGTTCTGAAATGCAGACATCCCACTGGTCACAGTGGTTCAAAATTAGGCCCTAAATATGCTTATTTATGTTTGATTTAAAATAGACAAGCTGTCCTCTTGCTATCCCTGCAAAACAGCTTTGCTAGCCATTGTCCAGGCCATCAGACAGTAGCCTTCAAAAGGCCACAATAAGAGGTCTTCAGTCGAGTGATGTCATATGGTCTTCATTTAGAAGAATAGTAAGAACATTACTTCTCACAGTATTTACAAATTAAAAACATATGGCTGTAACCTCTAATACTGCAAGAAATACTGCTCTTCGGGTTTGTTTTTGGCCTCAGACTTTTGAAATATGAACCAAGCAAAGGGATTTCATCTTAATGTGTGATTCAGTCCATTCTTCTTCCAAGCTCAAAGCTGGGGGGACAGCTAAAGCTGGCATCTGAAAAAAGTGATTTGCCCAGAACTATGGTAATGTACTACAGCTGGCAACTAGAGAAGCATGTATATCAAAAAGGGGTAGGGCTGGTTAAAGGCATCTAATTTTAAAAGAAAGGCATTATGCTGGCTTTGGTTCCTACAGAGAGTTTTGTAAGTCATATATAAGCCTCTTGCATTTACTATTTAGGTTCAATCAATATGGTTATCTACCTGTCAATTTTTCTTGCTCTTTAATGCAGAAGGAGAACAGCCTTTTTTATAGCTAGCTCAGAAAGCACTAAGCAAATCAATACATGCAGCGATAACAGAATGATTTGAAACACGTAACAGAAGCTTATCACTTCGCAGTATCCTGAACCCATCAAAATATTTCCCTACAAGTAAAGTGAAAATAGAAGTTCTCCATTTTTTATTCCTTAGGTGGGTGGTGACATAGATGTCGTAGGCCTTTTGGATTTGTTCCTAGCTTTGTATTTTCAGGAAAATTTTGTACATGAGCATTTGCTACTTTGCAGGAACATGAAGCCAATTTTGTAATGAGATTTAAAAACTCTGCCTTGAGAATCAAAAATTATCTCAATTGCTCTTGATTCCCCATCCCTAAACATTTATTGGAAATCCATGTATTGTTCTGGGGAACTGGGCATAAGGTTTTCCAGGAACACAGCTTCTGATGTTCCCACAGACCTTAAAACGCTCTGCTTTACTGAGTGCTCTCAGTAATTTGTGCTTGAGCCCAATCTGAAAAGTACAGGCTTTCTTTCAGCTGTCACCTGCTGCGTTAGTCAATTTGAAATAATTTGTAAGAATCTGATTCCTGGAGGTTTAAATATACATACATGTATCAAGATTCTGGATTTTAAAGCAGCAGAGAAAGGATCAGCTGTTACTGTGGTCTCTAACATCTACTTTTTTTAAGAAATGCATAGGATTTAACTATGAAGCTCTCTTCGAGTAGTAACAATCATCTGTCATCATAGGATTTAAGTAAGTGGAATTCTGCATAATACAAAAGCTCTTTGCAATATTCCTGGCTTGCCACAATTTATCAAATGTTAAATGCAAACTCAAAATTAATATATACGTGTGTGTGTGTATGTAAGTGTGCGTGTAAATACATACTAAAGAGATGAGAGTTAATGGGAAAGGAACAGGAAATAATGTTTACAGATTGAGGCTTTCTATCATTTTCTCTCCCAGTTTTAGCTCCAAGGCCATTGCTATCAACTCTATGTCATGAGATCTGGTGGATTTCTGCACGTGACCCAGGAACTCACATGATGTCACTATGGCTTCCCAGTTCATGAAGATCTGCTCCACAACTTCTGAACCTCAGGGGCTGCCAGGCCTGGGCACTACTGGTTACACTGGGTTTTGCTCAAGGCACCAAACCATAAAATGTTTTACCTTCACCCTTACAAAAGAATATTGATATGAAAAACAAAGCAAAAAGTTAAAAGAAATCAAGAGGATCACAAAAGCACAAAGAAATCCTTCCACAACATAACTAGAAGTTTACAGAGGCTCTGCTACTTCTGTTTCTCTACCAGAAATGGCCACTCATGGTGCAGTCAGGTCTGAACTAGTTCTGTGTGCATGAGCCAAGGTCTGGAAATCACACAGCAGCACCCACTCAGAAGCAAGGATTAGTCCACAGGTGTATAAGAGCTGCTAACTCTACCTCCTGACCCAACCTGGTGAGTGTGCATAAACTCACTATGAATCTCTACGACCTCGGAAATCCCTAACCTACGATCCCTTGCCCAGCGGAGACATGCCAGCAGCGAGGCATTAACAATGCTGTCTGCTCCAGAGGAGCTGAAAGATGGATGGGCATCTCTGATGGCAGAATTAGGCCCAGCAAATGAGCAAAGATTCTTAGAACAACACCTCAAGTAACACAAATTATGTTATAAAATTGATCGCTTCCTTACACATGGCAGAACGCTTCCAGGGCACTCAACATCTTATTCCATTAAGCCATGATAAATGACACCATATTTCCACATCAGTCTGAGCACTTCTTTTAAATCTGCTTGTTCAAATATTTGGTTACTTATTCCCCTCTCTCTCTGTAAGATAGCAAGAACAGTGCATGCCCTAATGGGCACCATTATTGCAGGACAATCACCTAGGAGTTTTATTTCTTTACAGAATTCTTCATCTTAAGAACAATAAAAACTTTGAGAGAATCACTAAAAACCTTTTGGTGTGCATTCTATCTGCATACACTCAGCAACTTGAAAAAATGGACTCCGATATACAGGAAAACCACAGAACAAATTATGGAGAAATACCCCAAAACAGTAACTCTCCAATTGCTACCTTGAAGATCACCACCAGCACCAGGAACAGTGTTAAGATGGAAACCTGTGGAGTAGGAACAAAATTGTTTCAAGCAGATCACTATGGCTCGAGGTGGCCTGGGAAGGTCCATAAATTGATAAGCACCACCAAAGGATCATAAGCCTCCACATCAATTGTATAAAGATTACAACAGAGCCACTCACTGCAGTCATTCTGAAAAGGTTATGGGTTTCACAGGTGCGCACTGTCAATTCTGATTAAGCTTAAACTAAACCAGTTACCTAAAATGTTGGATTGGAAGGAGTTTTATAACTGAACGCAAGCTAAATCGAATTCAGGATACATATCTGTGGAAAAACACAGAGGGCCAAAGTTCATAGTCCTGACACAGGTGAAAAGATTCAACCCTCCAGACTCAGGAGGAGATTTGTTAAAGGTCCATCAATCTGGCTATTGTCCTGTGTTCTGTCTCAGAAAGGAAAGTTATTTTGTCACAGCTTTGGGTTTTCTTTCCCTCTTCAACTTACTATTCACTCTCAAAATGCAGACTGCTTTAAGATTATTATCTATTTTCATTTCTAAATTGCCTAGAGTTTACCATTTATCTGAACATAAACTAAATTATACACTTATACTTTTCACTACACAGGATATAAACTAAACTAGCAACAAATTCATAATGCAATTTTTCATCTTTGCAACTTAGGAATCTTTCAAAAAAAAACCAGTTCACATCAGAGGTTCCTAGAACTATGCAGGAAGAATGTGGGTCAAATTCTGCACCCAAAAAACATTGTTAACAACTCAATCAATTTAATAGTGCCAGGATTTCACTCAAAAAGTAAAGAAATTAAAAATGCATTCTTAATAGTCAACACAAATTGCAAAAGGTACATTTTATTTCCAAAACTACTTTGCATTAATGCTGCACTTTAAAGTGCTTCCATTGACTCATAGCGTTAATAGATGGCAAGAGCGAAAAAGAGTATTTGCTTTTGCAACATCATTATTTCCTTTGCGTGCAATTATTTACTTGCGAAACAATGCTAGCAACAAATCACAGCAGACTCTGAAGTCATCTACACCAGCAGATTTTTAACCCAAGGTAAAAATAAATAGAAACATCTGTAAAGTAATCTTGCAGAAAGCTACGTTTATTAACAAATACATTTTCTAATAAAACACCATCTGCAAGCAACCCTCAGCTTCCACTTGATATAAATAGGCCTTTTACTGTTTTCAGATGCAGTTCCCAGAAAATTATTCCAAGCTCTACTGCAAAACACATCAGTCTTTGTTGCTGCCTGGAATGTTAATAAATAACATCAAGTTTTAAATAGTCAAACAAATTATTGGCTTGAAACAGTTATTCCAATAGAAAAAAGCTGATCTTTTGCAATAAAGTGGTTTAACAATGCATCACTCCTCATTCCTAGGATAAAAATATTAAAAAGCAGGGAAATATTTTTGGGAAAACAGAAAGCTCTGAAAAACCCATCTTGCAATTCTGCTCCTATGTACACTGTACACCTACCTTCCACAGGTTACTGGTTTAGAGAAACTCAGACTAAGAGAAAAAATATACTGAGTATAAATAGTTCAATCTGTATCCTTATCATACATTTGTGCTTGGAATGGACACGAATGTGAACCAACTAAAATGTTCCTCACAGGACTACTGTTATGACCAGCAACACAAAATTCAACAGCTTAAACTGTTGTTTGCAGAGATTGGGACTGAATCCCAGTATTAAGAGCTCTTCAAAATGCAGAAAAGCTTCAATGGGACACATTTTCATAAGCATTAGTCACAAATTAAGTCACATTAATTCCAATAAAAAGGAAAAAAGGAATTTAGCAAACTCTGCAAATAAACTCCTTACTGGCAGGACTGTTTAGTACCACTGAAATTTGAACACTGCCATTTTTCCTTGGAGTCTAAAACAGCAATCTGTCCATCAAACTACTGACTGAGAACTCAAGAGTGAAAATTGCAGATGAACATATTAAACGACGAGACAAGACGAGATATTAAAGTTTTCTGTCCAGAACTGTTATAGCTGGTATACATATATTACACCCAACAGAGATCTAGCCTTTTAATATTAATCATAAACAAGAAATGTTGTATTCCAAACTGTGCTTTAAAATTGACATTAAATATTTCTACTGGGACTACCACATCAAACTGCTGAAGGAAGTCATGCACATTCTAGAAAAAGGAAGGTTTTACTCTGTAATTCCTGCAAATGCAACTGCATATTTCCAGAGAAAAATATTTAGTGAATGTAACACTCAAGCAGTACTAGAAAGAAAATATTTTAAACCACTTACTTCAGTAACAGGAGGAATGTTGAGCTTTGGTACTTTGTTCTTCGAACTAGGAGTGTTCACTTTTCCTTCCAGAAGTGTTCCAAAGGACTGATTTCCATATCCACTCTCAATTTCTATTGGGGGTTTCAGTTCAGGTGAGTCATTGGGTACCTGGTCCTGACCGTCCATAGGCCTGACATAAGCTGTAGGCTTTTGCTGGACCATGCTATTTTTACAGTGAAGTCCTGGTGGGAAATTCTGAGTTGAAAGACCATTGTTTGCAGTTAACAAAGAAGTGGAAGGAAGTGGAGATCCAGGACCGTGGCCTACAAACTCAAGCTCTGTGGGTGACTTCGAATGACTGTTTTCTTTGTAAGTGTGTTCTCCAGGTGCTGACTTTGCATGAGCGTGCCTCCTCGAATGGGAAGATGTTGCCATAGCATTTGCTTCCTCAGTTCCCCCACTTTTATGCTGCTCACTCTGGCAATTATAGAGATCTTCATACCTGCCCTGTGACTGGTCATGAGAAGAGCTGTGCTTTGTCCGGCTCTGCTGACCACTGGATTGGCTCGGCTGAGCCCCACTGGAGTTGTGACCACTGCGTGACCACTCTGTCCTCGATTTCCTGCTGCTCTGGTGGCTGTGTAGCAAAGTAGAATTAGATGACAATGAAGAAGGCGGAGGCATTGATGTTGATGAGTTGCCGCTGATCTGATGAGATGGGATCATCCGGTTCCTCGGTTCTGGGAAAAAGTTCTGTTCATTTTTGTCAATGGGTGTCTGTGGGACAGAATTCTTTGGGATTCCTACAAGGTGGCTCTGATTGGAGTGGTTGGTTAACAAATCCTTCATCTCATCATAATTTCCCAATGTGTTCTGGACACGGTTTGCAAGGGCGTCGCCTTTATTCGTCTAAAATATCAAAAAACAACAACAACAACAAAAAAAAAAAGACAAGAAAAGCATGAGTAAATTCCTGATTTACAAGTTACTGCTCAGAATAGTTGTCACAGAAGATGGCAAATGTTAGCTGCTTAATGGTGTCATGCTGACATTTAATTAAATTTCAATTACATTTTGCATATGTTATATAAGAAAAACCTATCAATAAATGTGTTCAAAAAATCTCTTGAAACGGGTTTGCATCAGTAACACTTGTCTACTGCTTCCCATTTTCTTAAATATGCTCTCAGGGAAGTGTTTAAATTGCATCAGTTATGGATGTTAGGCACAAAATAAGCTGGGTTTATGTTAGAGATGTTGGGCTTGTACATTTCATATCCTGCAAAACACAAAAGTACAATTACTGGCTACTGAGCATTTGAATTGTAATCACACAGTTGATATGTTATTGCTCTTTGACCCGCAGTCCTGCCATAAATAGAAGCTGGGTATCTGTAACAGCACCAAACTCTTCTCTCCAGTTTAACTTCAATTACTTTTCCATAGAAAGTACAGTTTGACCTGAAGTATCTACCATCTGAATCCAGAGAACAAAAAGCTTCTACCACATACTATGGTAGGTTCAACTAAAAGATCATTTAAAAATATTTTCTCATAGAATATAAACAGACATGATTGCCACATTCTTAAGCATCGGGATTCTTCCGCTGTCTGCAGGCTGGTTGTATTTCTTAATCCTGCTTTTCTTTGATTTCCAGTAATTATTAAATAAACACTGAGTCATCTTTGTTTCACTGCTATTATACTTTTCCTTTTAAACCATGAAGTTTCTTTTTCCTTTTCCCTTTCACTTGTAAAAAGCTGGACAAATAAGCTGGAAGATATAATTAATACACAGCTGATTTCCTCTCTCTTCCTGTTCTAGCTCACCCCACAAAGATGCAAAGCAGTTCCTACTGACCTTTCTGTTCCATTGAAGTGACCAGCAGAGAACTAAAACATCTTATTCCCCATGCTCATGGCTTTACAAGAATCAAAGGATAAAAAACAAAGCCGAAGTACAGTTCCTGTTAAAGCAGATAGTTCACTTCTACAGTCTGGAATTAAATTACAAAGTTATGTCATGACACAGCCAGCTCTACTTCTGTTTGGAGAGGTTTTTTTCACTCAATAAAACAGGTAGTGCCACAGTCCAATGGTGCCTTAATACCAGGCCATAAAGATGGGGAAAATCAGCATTAGGAGCTTGTGTTTGGTTAGAGAGTGTCACAGTTCTTTGGTGAGGGATCCTACTATGCTCCTGATCCCATTTTCCTCAAGTATTAAAGAGAAGTTTGAGTGATGAAAAAAATTCATGCATGGATTTCTCCTGAAATATCTACTTATATTAGCCACTGCTGAACTAGTCAGAGGATGAGAAGAGTACTGAACATGCCATAAAACATGTTTTTTAAAAGAAGGTAATAAATGCAAATTTCCTTTTGCTCATTCTCAGGGATTGCAACATATATTAGCACTGCACTGAGACAGTGATTTTAAAATTGACTGTTCAATGTTGTTTCTGTCTCTATACGTTTTGCCAGTGCTCCTAACTGACACGGTTAATAATCCCAGTTGTGGAGAACCACCAGTCACTTTAATTCACTAAGTCCCTACGCTGGTCATTTTAGTGGCAAAAATTATATTCTAGCTAAGCCAAGAATAAGCTCTTTGTATATGAGCAGTTCTCCTTCAACTGAGTTGCACATTGAGCTGTTTGAGTAGCAGCCAAAACCAGGCTTTCTCTGTTCAACCCTCAAATTTAAAACAAGGAGATTCCATTGTGCTTAAGAGACCAGCGGGAATTAAGATTCAAAGTCTAAACACTTACATACGTGTTCTGTTTCCTCCTTGCTCAAACACTTTAACTCCTTATAGGATAGAACATGGGAAATAACAGTATCAAAAAAAGCCTGACCACGAGCCTTCACTGCTGTGATTCAGCTACACTTCCAGGGAGCATTTAGCTTACTTTCCAGAAAGCACAATTTAAAAAAAAAATAAAGGTACTGACAGCATACCATAACTGCAACACTTCAACATCCCAGAACACTAAATGGCTCTTGTCTAGATCCTCACAGAGAAAATGTTTTAACTTGAAAGCAGATCTTTTCAATAATTTTGTTGAAGGTACCTAATTCTCTCAGTGTATTTTATTTTACATGTCACATGATGATAAATATAACTTTGCTAGATATTAACTCTATTTTCTGCCTAATATTCACATCCTGGGGATAGAAGACATTGTATAAATGTTAGGTATTATTATTATTTAGTCATAGTCCTTTACAGGGAATATTAATAAAAACATATTTATTGAAAACCTTGGAGATTCAATTATTTTAAACATCCTTAGTGTATTTTAAGTACACTAAAGCTCATCTCCAACGCTAACTGAAGTCAATGGAAGGATAATTACTCTCTTCAGTGGCCTTTGGATCAGACTGCAAAGTAAAAAAAATATTATTAATGTTAATTTGGCTTACACTTAAATAAAATTAGAGCACACACAGCTAAGCTCAGACTTAGGCATCACATCACAATCTGAACAAGCTTAGCAATGTAGCACACTGTTCTATCAGTATTTAAGACATAAGGTATAACATTAATGTTTTTACTTTATTTCCACAACAAATTCAGGGCTCTCACAAGAAGCACAGGATTCTTGACAAGCCCAGATACCAGCAAGAGAAACACAAAATCCAGTCATAATTTCTGCTTGCTCTTTGTTACTTCCAGACTGGGGAAAATTTCTACCTTCATATGCTGGATAATTGGCTGATTTCTTAAAGAAAACCTCTCTACGTCTTATTTTTTGAACAGCATGCTGAATCACAATTTTGTTGCTATCAAGGAAATGCAGTATTTTGAATATTCCAAGGCATAAATTATATGCCTGGCTTATGACTCATGGCTAGTAGCATTCCCTCTCATTCTAGGCTTCTGTTAATTTATGAAATGCACATCTTCCTGCATTTGCTTCTATTTCTTTCAAAAGCTATCTGTAATAGAATCTTACTGGATGACTAATTTGCTAGCTAGCTATTACATTATAGTTTTACAAAGAAAAGAACTAATGCACTCAAACTTATAGGCCCCATTTACAAGTGCTTTGTGAAAATTTGTGTGAAACTTGAGGTTTCATAATTCATTCACTTCCTTATGCCTCATAGTTAAACTAACCTTCACGGATTAGAAGCTGAGATCTTTTTTATGCTAAGCTTGAAAAGCATGGAGGGGCTTTACCTGAAAAAGACAAATGATTTAATGTTCACCAAAGGCTTCGCAATGGAAATGCTGCCCATTGGCTTCTCTTTCTCAAGCTGAACTCCTCTGAGGCAATTCCTTTGAAAAGTAACAAAAATACTCCTACTGTTTTATTTTAAAATATTCACCTCTGCATAATTCAAAACATTAAAAGGTATCAACAAATCAGTAGTAAAATTAGAGCTTCTCTCAAGAAAACTCTGACATTGTTTTTTCAAATGTCTGTTGCTGTTACACTGCAGGCCCTTCTCTGATCCCTTCTGCAAAATCAAGCCTGAACAGGTTGCACCAGGGTTTGAAGGCAGGACCTGCAACTCACATTAAAGAGCAACACAACCCCTACTGCCTGACCTTACCAAAATAATGCTGGATGTCATCACATTGTCAAAGGTGTTGTTTTCCCACATGAGAGACAGTGGAGCTTCAAAAGGAGACGTTCTTTTAACAAGCATGGAAAAATGTATTTTATACACCCACAGAAATAAGTACTCTTCTCATGTAAGTGCACACATACATAAACTACAAAGAATCAATGTAGAAACATGCATTTGCCCAAAATTATAATGAACACCTATGTTTTATTTGACAGAGGGAAAGAAAGAGACTGCAACAGCTAGAGCAGAGAGATGATAGATGAAGGCAGATACTCCACACATCTCATGATACACAACAGCAGTAGGCTCCATGAGAAAATCTGAGCTCCTTTCTCTCTGCAACTTTTAATGTCCTCTATTTCTTAGTGCAGTCTTAAAACCGCTGCCAGTTGATCAGTCTTTAAAACTTCATTAACAGCAGTGGTGGTATGCCCTACCCTGACAGTCCCTCCTCTGGATACTGTTGAAGAAAATGAGGAAGGAATGATAAACAAGTAAGGACACTAGGTGTGGGAATAAAAAAAAGAAAAAGAGATGTTTCCTATTCCTGAGACCTCCTACTCCCAACCTTCTCTTTGTCATTGTAGTCTCCACGTTAGCTCCCATCTCCAGATCTTTCAGAAATGTATCAGCTGTACCATGAGCTGATGCTCATCAGCAGAGCCAGCCCAGTGAGGATGTGGACCTTGGGCCCATCCAGGTCACAACACTTTGCTGGGCAGTGTTTTCTCTCACTCTGCTCCCACTGAGTGTGACCAGAAGAGACAAGTGCAGCTTCTTTTGTGCACAAGGCCTTGAGTCTCATGAACGCAGAAACATCTGGTCGTCTCAAAATAGAGAAGAAATTCAAACTGCACATGCAGGATATTTGTTCTCATGTCAGGGTCTCTTCTTCTTCTCTTATTCTTTTGTTTTAGAATAAATGCAAACAAACCCCTGAATTTAATTTTGCACTTCATTAAGAATAAAAATCTCTACATACCCACTAAGAGTTACATTCAGCTGTTATCAGTGCCTAGGAAACTCTACTGTGGCTGGGTCTTAGCAATACAGAACTTAAAAAGGAAACTTTGGTCTATTACTTCATCCATTTTTTTCTCCTAGTGTAAAGAAAGCAAGACCTAGCTTTCCTATTTAGCTTTGCTTCTACCTGTTTTTTTCAAATTTAAGACTGATTTAACTACTAACTATTTAACTACTTTTGCATGCAATTTCCTCTCAGTTTTTATCTTTCACAATTTATAAATATAATGCTTTTTTAGGGCGGTATTGTATTACATTTTGCTTAATTACACAAAGTTACAAATTTCTCTGCCAAGTAGGTGAAAAGCAATTAAAAAAATTTTGCTCAGAAAGACCATCAGGATAATTTTTGGCTTTTTAGTCATCACATTTTTGAAAAGAAACCACATGTTCTGTGTACACTTGGTGAAAATACACACACACTAAATAGATCTAAAATCAGATATTGTCATTCTTATTATATAATACATATTGGTAGCGTATGATTTTAGTTTTTGCCACAAAATTTTGCAGCGTTTTGCATATTGGTCTACCTCCTGAAATTCAAATGACCACTTCATTAGTCTAATGGAATATCCATACAATATTCACAATAATATTGAGTAGCTACACGGACTAGTAATGTTCATCATGGTATCAGTCACTTACCAAGTATCTGTCACGGGTAAGGGATCTCTCAGCCTTGGGTAAGGAAGGAATCTTTACCCCTGAGAGGTATCCCTGCTCAAGCAGAGGGTCACCTGGGGTGCAGTGCAGCTGCACCTCAGGGAGAGATGAAATTGGGCTCATCCTGGTGGTGATATTTACAGGGTAAAGTAGTTGGCTGCTACTCAATAGAACAGACAAGATAGACTTCTTCACTTTAGCTCTGATATCTTGTTTTGTACTTTGGTTATATCTTCCACTTCGGGGTTTCAGAACGACCTTTTGAAATATTTGTCAAGACACCTTCACTCCTTGAACATGAGCCAGGGGTTTTCCAGTTGGCAAGTTCACACCAAGGAAGAAAGGTCTGTTGCTCCTCAGACAGCCTGAACCAAAGTACAGCCAGGAGTTGAGTGCATCTATCATACTTTCGTGATCTGTAATTATTGGACACCATTTGATAATAATGGCAGTCTTTTCTCCTCTTTTTTGGGTGATCTTCAAAGAGCCCTCATCCTCCCTTACAGCTGCTAACAATGTAAAATGGAAAGATGAAGTGGTGGCCTTTCAATGGATGTCACTGATTGGGAGGGGAAAGAGATATGGAAATTTACATTCTGATGAATTCTTCAGGGAATGTCTTACTGAAAATCAAAGCAGCAGAAATTATAAAGGGGGACATCCCTTGGTGATGAAAATCTCAGGCAGCAAAGCTCCTTAGAGAGAATAAGACTTGTAACAAAAATCCCTTTTATACCCTTATTATGCTCTCCAAAGATTCAATCTCCCAAAAGACTTCTTTGGATGGTTATGATTGCACAAGAAAGATTATGGACTCATTATTTATATAGAGGACATTGGTTTTAACAACTCAGATATATTTTCTTCCTAAAAATGAAAGAACTTAGTGCTAGCTTTGTAGGTACAAACTCACTTGTAGAAATACCAGCTGCACATACTTCTACTGCAGGACTTTGCTGTATGTTAAGAGGAACAAATCTTTAACTGGACTGTAACCAAAACTCCTGATTCTGCCAGTGCAACATGGGCAGCACATTCAGTTTGCTCTGCTGCCATATGCTGATTTGGATAATCGGTGTATTCAAGAATGCAAGGCAGATGCAATACTTCAGTTTCTTAGAGGTGATGAGAAGCTTTACTTGTACTTGTGTAAGACATTCTGAAAATGCAAAACATAACAACGTCATTTACCTTGTAGGGTTCCCCGAAGAGGTTAAAACCTGAAGCAAAGAGATCTTCATCTTGCTGGACTTCCTGGTTTCTTCTCTCCCATTCCTTCCGCTTAAGTGCACTCCGGTCTTGCTCATAGTGACTGGAGAAAGACAAAAATGACAACTCATTATTTTCCCCATAATTTTGTTGCACGTTTATTACTATCAATAATAGCAACAAAACATCAGAAACAATGCAGCTCCTGAGGACAATTCTGAAAGAAACAGCCACTGAATAATTTTCCCAAATTTAAATCTGGAATCGTAAAACTATGTAAAAATGGGCAGTAGGGCAGTCAGTACACTTCAAAAATGGAAAGTGTTTCAACGAAATAATGAAAATATTGTTTACAAATTAACAGAGCATTATGCAGAAGAATAAAACACATTTTGACATGCTTGTACTAGCAGCCTGTAAACACATGTGCACCTGCACACAAACACACACACATGTGCCCACAAAGCATGGGTCTGTGCAGGGAAAGCAATGTAAAGGCAAGGAAACACAGCGACATCTACAAATCCATTACATTAACCATCCATCCCAAGGCTCCAGTTCAACCTCATGTGATTTAGACCACCTAATTCTGTCCCACTTCTTGTTAAAATTTATGTATGGCTTCATTGTAGATGTCAAGGAGGGGTTAGTAAGTGTTTTGTAGAAACAGGCTGCTGGAAGATTTTAGGATAGTTGATTCCAGTATCAGATAATTCTACACACAAGCATGGAAAAGGATCTAACACCTCGGTGTAGCAACGGTGAGTGGCACTTATCTGTGTGTCAGCTTGCCAGCTTGCTTTGTGCACCTGCCAGACCTAGATGACAGGCTGAGAGACCACATTCACTTCTCCCCTGAGTAACACTGAAGTACTTTGGTCTCTTGGCTCTGCAAACTACCTCCTGCTCCTCTGAGGGAAGAGATATAATTAAAACCCTGAAGGAGAGGGAAAAATAGCAAAGAGGAAAGGAAAAGATGCATACTTCAACTTGCACTGACAACCTCTCACGTGACAAGCATTAAGGGACACTTCTGTGCTTTCAATCCGGATTTGATTTATTATGAGGCTTTTGGCTCTGCTTTGTGTCAGTTAACTAGCTCCCAAATTGACAATCTGAACAGCAGATTCAGTGTATGCCCTGATGTTATCTGCAGTAAGCACAATCTCCCTTACAGATCCTGGCCATACATGCACATATCCACACACAGCCTGTATGTACAGATGCTTACATACAAACACATATATTCTGGCTGTAACAAAGAACAGTTAATTCTCCTATCTCTGGCAAGAATGAATTAAATCTCCATAGAGCTGCACTGCACTTGGAAGATAACCAAGTATCTACAACTTTTGCCTTTTTAGCTCAGCGTGATGTTGTATTGAAAGCTTCACACCGAGAGATATAATGAGGAATGAACTGCACAGTGATGAGGCTTTAACAGTGTATAAAGTCACTGATTTCTGAGTGAAACCACAATTACTAATTTGAAGCACCAGCTAATTAAAACCACAGCTATGTATTTAGCCTCTTTTTATACCTACTGCAGTTTATAATTATGAGGACCTCTTTATCTACTCAATTAAAGTTCTTATGATTCAGGCAGGTTGTGTTTGAACCTGCAAGCCCTGTGGAGAGCACAGGAAAGCGTATGTCTGTTGCCTGATGACTCCACATAGCCTTAAACTTACATAATTGTTTTTTGTACAGGCAAGGAAAGAAAAAATAAAGGAAGACATGCCACAGTAAAATTTTAGAATAAAAAATATGAATTAATAATTGGTTTAAGCAATTCAAGACCACTCAGACTTGGATTGAATAAGGCTTGATTATGGCTTGTAAACTGACTGCAAAGCCACCTACATAGGCTGAGCTGAATGATTTCCATCCACGTTTTCTTTCTACAAATTAGAAGGCTGAAAACATGCCATGTTTTGTTTTATTTAATTGTTTATAACACCTCTTGATGTACTGACATCACTAACACCAAGCACAAGCTCCAGAACACTGTTATAATCAATGCTCTATTTTTGCAGAAGGTATAGTACTATTTGCTGGTTTCCTGAGGAAGACAGAAGGGAAATTGTTGGAAGGATAGTCACTTTACTATTCTACACATGACCACATTGCTAATGTAACACTATAAATCACAAGCAACTTGTTCACTAAAAGGTGAAGGGAGGAATGACTATCCCTTCCTTTCGTATCCTAAATCAAGATTATAATCCACAAATATGGGAGTAAGTGAATGCAAGCTGTTTCCCAAACTGGTACCCAATGACAAAGACGAGGCTGATTCCATCTCTCCTTACAGCTTTGCTGGAGTAGGGGGGTGGGGTTAACCCAGAAATAATCCAGCCCAGGAGCAGTAAATATAAACTATATTTATCCCTCTCATGGGGGATCTTTCAAGAGATTTCTCTGGCAGTTTGACCCACAGACTGTGTTATGGAAGGGTGGTGAGGTAATTGGCTCTCGCAATGATTTTTGTGTTAAAGAGGTTTATTAAGGTTTAAAGTTCTTTTGATATGTGATTCTCTTCTTGTAGTTTGGTTTTGGACTCCTTTTTGTTCTCCCTTCAATCCTCTCTTCTCTCATCTGTGTTGCCATCAGACAACTCTGGTCACCAGCGCTGTCAGACATGTGGGGGAAGGGCACGTACACATGGCCCTTGCATGATACAGCCGGGGATGGGGAAAGCTCCTGGCTGGGAGCTCGGCTTGGTAACACCTCACCTCCAGTCCACTTGTCAGAAGGTCTCCACCAATGAACGTCAAAGGAAAGTCAACTGGTAGACTTTGGGAGGGGCCAAGTATATATAAGGAAATATTACAATATGTATGCTCTCATAAATATTCATGTTGCTGATGCAACACCACCCCACGCCCCCCGCCCCCCGATATATAAAAGGCGGAATCGCCACTTTGGCATCGAGGCACACTCCCAGCGCTGTCCCTTTTTGCTTTGTGTATTTTTATTTGGTTCTCAATAAAACTTTTATAACTCATTCCCACTTGGGGTCTGAGTCATTAATAACAATTTTTGGGGGCTCGTCCGGTATATATGCACCGGTTCTGGGGGTCTTGAGGGCACTCGTGTGGGGCGGCCCACCCCGGGCTTTTACTGGACCCTTAGACCCGAGCTGGGTTACTGGGAATGAGGAGAACTCGCAAAGCAAAAGTAAAATTCCCTGATTTTTTTTTTTACCGTGGTCACTTTAAATTGACGTGCACAAAGACTCGATCCATATGCACAGAAGGAACTTGGCCAGTGCCCACAATCCAAGTGCTGGAACCTCAGCACTGGACGGTACTGCACGGGAGCCGTACCCGAGTCCGTCAGAGCAGGACATTGCACGGTCGGGCAGACAGCGGGAGCCGGGGAAAACTCCACCGCTGCAGCGAGGGAGAGGAGAGGCGGGGGAACCTCTGAGGGCGGGACGCGAAGAGGGAGAGAGAGAGGCGGTGGGACGGAGGGAGACAGGCAGAGAAGTAAGTGGTGAGACGTGCGGGAGAGAGACAGAAGCAGGGAGCTGCTAAAGGGGCGGGATGCGTGGTGAAGGAGAGGAGGCGGGACGCTAGGCAACAGGCAGAGAAGCAACAGAGATGCGCGAGAGGGAGAAAGAAGCAGGAGCTAATAAGCGGTGGGGACGCGAAGTGGAAGAGGAAAGCGGAAGAGAAGCGGCGAGACGCAGAGGGAGCCCCGAAGAAGGGCTCGGCTGCCTGGCGAAAGGGCAGTTGCAGCAGGGCGAGAGAGAGAGGGTGGCAGGGAAGCGCGAGACGCGGAGGAGTGGACCCCCAGAGGAGCCCTGAAGGAGGGCTCGATGGTGGAAAGGCGGTGGTAGCAGAAGAGGTTCCCAAATAAAAGGGGGGCCTGACTGCTGTACAAGAGGGCAAAGGCAGAAGAGGGAACAGAAGGGAGCCCCAGGTTTGTAACATGGGACGGGGGGTAGTAAAGAAAAGTCCAGGAAGAAGAGAAAAAAAGGTAAGTATGAAAATACCCCCAGACTCTCCCTTACGACTAAAGCTATCTCAGTCGAATTATAACCCTGATAAAAGGGGGAAAGATAAAATAAAGATGATACAATACTGCATGATAGAGTAGACAAAAGAGGAAATACGACCTGACCATGTACATTGGCCTGAGTATGGGTCATTTGAGAAGTGGATTTGCCAAGCCCTACAAATGTATGTGAATGCCGAAGAAGGTTTCAGTCAGGAGGAGTGAATTTGCAGCCTGCTGGAAAGGGGAGATTTTCCCCTCAGAGGCCAAAACTTCTAAAGTATCTGAGAAAAAGGAATGGGACCCTTTAGACCACTTACCTCCGACATTCCCCATTGACCCAGGTGCACTGGTACCTCCAGAAGTACCACCATTTCCCATTGCCCCTGATGCACCAGCACCTCCAGCAGCACCCACACCCTCCATTGCCCCAGGCACAATGATACCCCCAGAGGCACCAGTGCCCCCAGAGAGGGTAATATCCTTAGATGGACCCAGCTAGACCACCAAGAGTAGGGCAATATCAAGGTGTGAGAATGAGAATCACCGGGTTGGGGTATATCCCCTTAGAGAAGTACTGATGGGTGGGGCACAAGGAGGGGTAGGTTTTGTAAATATCCGTCCCAACTCTTCCAAAGTACAGGCTTTTAAGAAAGAATTAAAAGGATTATTGGATGACCCCACTGGTTTGTCAGAACAGGTGGATCAGTTTTTAGGACCAAACACTTATACTTGAGACAAGATACAGTCCATCCTAAGTATATTATTCACCCAAGATGAAAGGCAAATGATCAGGATAGCAGGTATGAAAATCTGGGATAGAGAACACCAAAATGGACTGCAAAATGAGGAAAAAAAATGCCCATACAACATCCCCCTTGGAACCACAACAACGAGGAGGGAAGATGAAATATGAAAGACTATAGGGCATTGATAATTACAGGAATAAAGGAAACTGCTCCCCAGAATCAGAATATTAGTAAAGCTTCTGGTGAATAACAAGGGAAAGGGGAAACTCCCACAGAATGGTTGCAAAGACTCAGGAAGAATATGAGGCAATACTCTGGCATAGACCCGGAGACAGTGGCCGGTCAGGCACTGTTAAGAGTCAACTTTGTCACATATGCCTGGCCAGATATCCGGAGAGAGTTGCAAAACCTTGAGGACTGATTGGCAGGAACAAGGGTTGAATGAACTGTTGAGAGAGGCTCGGAAGGTTTCTGTTGGAAGAGAATAGGAGAAGGTAAAGAGAAAAGCCAAGGTTATGTTAGCATCAATAAGAGCAGGGAATCGATCTGTTAGGAGTTGGACCCCTCGACAGGATAGGGGGGAGGTCAACAGAGGATGTTCCAGGATGATAACAGACAGGGTGGAGAGAGAACGAAAGATCAAAATCAAGGTCCCATATGTTTTTATCGTGGAGGAAAGGGGCATCTGGGGAGGGATTGTTTTCAAAGGAGGAAGGATCTGGAGTTTGTTTAAGAAAGTACAAAAAGGAAACAGAAGATTAGGGTGTCATGGGCTCTATACCATCATAAGCCCTTGATAACCCTACAATTAGGTCCCCAAGGAGAATAATTTGAGTTTTTGATTGACACAGGAGTTGAGAGATTAAATAGTGACCCCTAGGGAAGCCATGATACAGAAATGGGAGATATATCATTAGTACCAGGGGTGGGATGTGATCTCCTTGGGAGGGATTTGCAAGTACAATTGGAGTTGGGATATTCCCAAAAGGAAGGGGATGGCAATCCAACTGTTCAAATGAAAAGAGGATAATAAAAAGGATAAACCCAATTGTATGAGCAGGACCAAAGAATCAGGATAAATTAGACATGATGCCTATTATGATTGAAATAACTGACACAAGTCAACCAATCCAAGTTTGTTAATATTCTATCCCCTCAGAAGGGTGTAAGGGACTACAGTCTGTTACTGATTTTCTGATCTAAAACAGAACCCTCGGGCTGTGTATGCTCCCCCCACAACATTCCTACTCCCACCTGTTAAGAAATCAGAGCTGTGTATGTTGCCCCGTAACATTCCCACTCCACCTGTTAAAAATCAGATGGTACTCACAGACTGGTACAGGAATTAAGGTAAGTAAATGAAAGGACTAAATATCTAACATCCCATAGTTCCTAATCCATATACCCTTTTGAATCCTGGAATGAACAACCACTAATGAAAATGGGAAGGTCCCTTTCAGGTACTGGTAACAACCAAGACAGCCATCAGAACCGCTGGACGAAGGTGAACCCCGCCAATGGAGTTAAAGGACCTGTAAACGAACTCTGCCAGTGGAATGTAATATCATTGCATGGACAGCTGAGGTCACCCTAATGTGGGACACTAACCCCCAATGTGGCAAGTAGTGTGTCCTCCCATTGACAGACTATATTGGTGGTTCGGGATACCCAAGGGACAAAAACTGTATAAACATCATCATCCCTGAGACAGTTTGATCTCTCCACAAACGTGGGGGTGGGGGATGTCTGGAGTTACAACCTTGGAGGTCAACAAGTTACAACCTTGGAGGTCAACAAGATTTTTGCCTTTGCATGCCACATAAAGCTCTGCTTGGACTTTTAAAACCTACGGGGTCCTTCTTAGTTGCCTGCCTTGTCTGAAATATCCCAGTGTAACACATTCTAGCTTAGTGTGGCCAGTATTGGTAGGGTAATCCTCTCAACAGACAATCTCACTATACTGTAATTTTGTGTTGTGGGTTCGAACCATTATGAACTAACCAAAAGCAAATGAGAAGAAAACATCATCAAGAGTCAAACCCCGTATTTCCAATGCCGGCAGGAACTCTGTATGGTATGGAGATGAGTCTACAAGACCAGAGGGCAAGACGAGATGGATATCCCTATTCACCACATAAGGGGCCAGCTATGGGCTGCAACCGTGTAGGCTGTGTCAGTGGGATTGGGAGTCCTACTGGACCTCTGGTGCTTATTCTATTCCTTATTCTACTCTTTATCTACTCAGGGACTCAAGCAGACCCCTGCTGGAAGTATTATCAAAATCTGCATTATGGAAATACCTGGGGTTCTTATCTGGTGGCCCACACTTAAATAGGGTTTGTTACCACCTGAAGAAGCTAGAAACTTGCAACATTCAAGGACAAACCTACTGGGTGGCGAAGAATTTAGGACCAGGAGGAATAAAGATTGGGTTGAGACGCCCACGGGGAGAAAAATGGATCTGTTTCTCTAAGGCTGGACATTGGGATATCTCAGATGGAGGTGGAGTACAAGATCTGGTAAAACAATAATACAGGATACTGCCAAAAGGCTGACATGTCCACCTGAATCCACCTATGTACAAAAACCAGATATATATACAAAGATACAAGAAGCACTGGAGAATGAAATAGAGCTACCTAAATGGGGATGGAACCTATTTGTGGACCATGGGAAAGAATAAGCCGGGAATTCAATCTCACTAACTGCTGCGTATGTGGAGGACCATCAATGACCAAGGAGTGGCCATGTAAGGGGGTAAGCTTAAGTCCTGTGGAGTTACTAAAATGTAATCAAACTGAGGGACAAAGGAGTGATAGACTCGAAGGGTGGGTACTAAGCTCCAAGACTATAGGAGAGGAGTGCATTTGCAAAACTGGGAGGGCCTTCTCTAAGAAAGTAGGAAAGACCCCTTGTATAGTCATAAAAGGTATAAGATAACTAACGCAACAAACAACTGGTGGGTTCCCTCAGCTCCTCAGCAGCTGTGGAGAATGAACAACGACTCACAGTGTCAACATGGTAGGGAGGAAATTCTCTTCCAATGTGAGTTCCTTCCCTGAAACAATCAACCCATATGAAGATATTCCAAGAATAGCTCAATATTGGTCAGATATAGGAAACACCTCTAAGATGTGGATGGCCCCAAATGGCCTGTTCTGGATTTGGAGAAAGAGAGCATACACAAATTTACCCCCAGAATGGAAAGGAAGCTGCACCCGAGGTTTAATCCAACTGGGTTTTTCCTATTGCCTTTGCAAAAAGGGGATAAATGAGGAGTACCGGTGTATGAAGACGTAAAAAGGTCTTGAAGAAACCAGAACTGGAGGTACCCAAATGTGGGGAGAGGTTGAGTGGCCCCAAGAAAGGATCCTAGAGACCCTATGAACCTGCCACCTGGCCTCAAAATGGCACTTGGGGTTACCAGACTGCTATATACATACTTAATAGAATAATATGATTACAGGCTGTGGTTGAGATAATAACTAAAAGAACTGCCTCAGCCTTGGAGTAAATAACAAAACAACAAAGGCAAACCAGGGCAGCCATTTATTAAAACAGATTTGATAAACAGCTATCTATTAGACTATCTACTGGCCAAGGAGGGAGGTGTGTGTGGAAAATTTAATACATCAGATTGTTGCTTACAAATAGATGATAATGGAGGGGCAGTGATAGATTTGGCAAGGGAAATAAGAAAGATTGCACACATTTATCCATTCAGAAGTGGGAACCCATATTGAACAGTGCTTGGTGGAATAAATTATTTGGAGGGGCTTGGTGGAATAGGCCAGGATTTATAATACTATGTTCTTTGGTGGGACTCCTGTTTCTTCCCTATCTAATACCATGTTTTATCAGTTTAACAACCAGTGTGGTACAGAACATGCATTTGGTAGCTATACTTGCAGATCAAAAACAGTTTGTAGGGCCTCCTCAGAAGGTCATGAAAAAATAGGAGACCCGCTAGAGGAAGCACAACTAATATACAAAAGATAGGAACTAATGATACAGAAAAATAATCCAACATACAGCCTGAACCAAATAAAACCAAATATAAGAAGAACAAATTAATGAAAGCTGACTTTCACTGGATTTTGTATGAATTGATGTTAAATTATTGATTGTATTGTTAATTAAATATTGTAATATTGTTAGTGTTGGGATAGTGATATGTGTTGTGGGGTGGTTGATGCTGCTGTGGTGGCCCAGTTACGAGGTTGATTTTTGCAAGGATAGTTTTGAGTGTTGCAGAATAGTTTTACATTGAACGAGAAACATGAGTAGATTACCAAAATCAAAAATGAAAATCATTGCTTGAGCCACATGACTTATCAAAAGGAAAAGGGGGGATTGCTATGGATGGGTGGTGAGGTAATTGGCTCTCGCAATGATTTTTGTGTTAAAGAGGTTTATTAAGGTTTAAAGTTCTTTTGATATGTGATTCTCTTCTTGTAGTTTGGTTTTGGACTCCTTTTTGTTCTCCCTTCAATCCTCTCTTCTCTCATCTGTGTTGCCATCAGACAACTCTGGTCACCAGCGCTGTCAGACATGTGGGGGAAGGGCACGTACACATGGCCCTTGCATGATACAGCCGGGGATGGGGAAAGCTCCTGGCTGGGAGCTCGGCTTGGTAACACCTNATTAAAGGCAGAACTGTCATTTTGGCATCGAGCCACACTCCCAGCACTGTCCCTTTTGCTTTGTGTATTTTTATTTGGTTCTCACTAAAACTTTTATAACTCATTCCCACTTGGGGTCTGAGTCATTTATAACACACTGTGTGACTCTTCAGCAAGATCAGGTCATGGTGAAGTTATAAGCCCAGTCTTAGTCACGGATCTAGTCTAAGCAAGATTTTATATCCTACATAATCAATGTTTACTATGGAAGCATTCCTGTCCCAGGACTGCCAGCATTCACTTCAGAAAGAATTATTAATCAGAGTTAGAGCTGCATTTTACATCTTCCCAATGGCTTCCTTGGCCTGGGGTTTCAGGGTGAAATCTTGGGCACATTCATATCAAATAATATGGCCACTGAACACAGAGATCACAGAGCACAGCACACAGGACTTCTCAAGCTTCATGTGAGGTTACAGCATTTTGTAATCTAAAAGCCAGCTCAGGTCACAAGCATGCAAAGTATTTAGGAAACCAAGTGAGGCATATCCTATCTGAGAAAAAGCAGCAAAGACCCTAAGACTACTAAGATATTCTTTATGACACATTATAAAACCACAATTCAAAAACCACGGAAACAGCACAGGCATAATTCGAAGTGGCATAATCACTTTAAAAGACATTAACTTAAGCTAACACAGTGTTTAGAATGTTAACATTAAAAGTTTGAAAATACAGTATTTTCCAACACAACACAGTGAAGTATTTCTCTTTTATGGTATTTATGAAAGATTTCTATTTCAGGCACCCAAGAGGTGAGTACAAAGGCACACCTCAAGCCCTAGACCCCAACAATGTTTACAGACTACAAAACTGTAAGAATCCATGTTACAACACAAGCAAAACCCTAAGTAAATTGTTACTGCTGCTTCAATTCAAATCTCACTCATATATTCTCTTGTGAGAACAAGAAAAGAAAAAGAACAAAATTAAAGCTGCATTTTAAACTTTCTATTGTCAGAGTCACAGGGAAGCCTTAATTGTACAAAGAAGTATCTATGCAGAAGGAAATGGTTCATCCTGTCAGGTCCATTACTTGGTTTATTTCTCTGCAAATGCACTTTTGCTATGAGAATGCTTGACACGGTGCTGATTGTGGCTATGGGAAGGTATTGTAAGATCATACACAGATTAGGATAACAACTTATTTGAGTTCCATGTAATTCCAAGAGGGATGCTGATTAGATCTTAAGGCTGCAGTGCACTGAGAACCTAATGGGATCCTCTCCTGAAATTCTTAATGCGGCCACAATGCAATCTCTGAAACTTGCATTTAATTTTTAGCTTAACATTCTGTGAAATACAGATATGTGATTAGTGGTGAAGGTGTCAGTGAAAACTGTAGTCAGATACTACGAGGAACATCAGAGTTCAGTCTGTCTCACTAGTATGAGAAATACTTCATGACTCCTCTAAAGCCAGAAGAACAAGGTATCACAAAACAGACTTTCGTAAACATTTTATAAAAAGAAATACAGAAGAAAACAGCTGTAGGCCACAATATTCACTATATCTGAGAGGGCAGTTCCCTAGACAGAACTACTACATGACAATGCAGTTTAAATGGTTGAGCTTTGTTGTTTTGTTACCACTTATTAGATTAATAATTGAATTTGAATGGGGAATCTTGTACATAAATCTGAGAAGATGAGGAATGGTGAGCAGTAAGAATACTACAAGAGCATGTGAGACCACCAACCTACAAATTACCAGTATGCTGGATATGGCAGAAAGAATAGCAACTACAACTGTAATGTTGTTTTGGTATGTTAACATTGGGGCAGGCTGCAAGTGCATTTTGAATAACAGCATTTGATATTTAATGCTTTACAATCAGAGCATCACACATCCATTTGCCATTCTTCTCAGCTACGGGCACCCTAAGGGACAGTGGTGAGCTGATGCCCTGTGACAGGCCAGGTGCTCAGCCCGTGTGAGTTTGCAGGGCGTCAGCAAGAGCTGCACCTTTACCCCCACTGCAGCCTGTGATGGCTGCAGAGACAATCCGGCCCAATCCCTGGAGAACAGAGAAGAGGAGGAGGTGGCTGAGACAGAAGGAGGTTATATCAAGGCAAAAGATAACAGACATGCACATAGGTTTTGGACTGGAAGCTAAAAATGTGGATTTGGCAATAAAAGATGAAAGTCAGATGTGCTCTAGCTACAAAAAGGAGAACTAGAAGGAGAATAAAATTTGGGGCTGTGGAAAGTACAGTGCAGTCATGTGTGGTGAAAGTGAGAGGATGCGGTGCAAAAGAACTGGAGGAAAAAGCAAAAAACATTTTAGGACAGACTGCAACAAAGTAAGAGGTTATAGGGAAGAGTTAAAGGAAAGCTGATGAAATGAGACCAACAGCTAAAGGCTGAGCCCTAGTGTTTGGGGTTTGTTTTCAAAGTTGTGCTAACTAAAGCCACAGAAGTCTCCCAAAGCACAGAAGACTAGGAAAGCCTGAAAGACTGGAGAAGGAGCAGAAGAAAGAAGTCAAGACCAGACAAGTTTGAAGGGATAGTCTCTGTGATATTAAGAAAAGCAGAAGAGAGAAAAATGATCAAACACCTCATGTTGCAGATAAATCATGAATGAAACAGAACATGGCTCTGTTGATTCAGTCAAAACAAAAGCTCAATAGGGAAAGAATCAATAAAAAAGCAGGAGCAGAGAGGCTTTATAGCAGTGACAGAATACATCCACAAGGATAAATGAATGACATTCAAAAACACCAGCATTTATCCACAATTGAAAGAAGACGTAGTTGCTGTTCTCAATAACATGTCTCAATTCACAAAACTGCACACTACATCCAATCAAACATTTCCCTTTACTAGTTCCACCCCTCCCTTAAAATATCAGATATACCTGAATGATGAAAGAAGTTCTCAAACTGAAATGTTTGTAATTTGTAGAAGCAAGAAATAAACACAAGCTTCTAAACTAAGAATAAGTGGATGGATATAAAATGATACAAAATTTGAGAACTGAAAGTCCTTTCTCAAGGTTGTTGCTTCACAGTTTTTACTTTGCCTGCAAGTACTCAGGAAGCTGGAGAAGTAAACTCGGAAACTGGGCTTCCTCAAAAACTAACTTAAACGTCTGCCCAAGGTGTTAAACATCCGATGTATTAAACATCCCAAATCAAAATCCACTCATGAGTATATTTAACTTATAGGACAAATCCAACTCAGGTCAATGAGAATATCCCCCATGCTTCAAATACATCCTTTTCCACACCTGTACAATTCTTCTTCAATGTGACTTAAAAACGTTAAGGCAAAAAGCATTTCACCTGGCAATCAACTTAGGTGAAAGATTACTTCTAACAAATACATTAGAATGGGAATTCACCTCTACGTAACTCCAGTTTTATCTCACCATAACTCCACTGATTTCATGTAAAAGCAGAGTAACACAGCTCTGTCCAAAGGAAGAGAAACTGCCTTCTATGCAAATTCTCCTAGTATAAATGTTGGTATTTTAATGCATTTATTCCAAACAAAAAAAAAAGAAAAAAAGAAAAAGCAGCCTAAGGTCTTAAATTTCATTGCAGGTCATAAAATGTATTAAGTAAATGAGAGGAATTTCTAAATCTGATATTTAGACAGAAATATGGCCAACTTAACATATCTTCCCTGCTGATCTGAAGTCTTTGTTTCACTAATGATAAACAATATAAGCACTACCACACTTAAAATAGCAAAATTCTTCTTCCTCTGTTTATCACCACTGAGCTTACATCTTTGTCCTGATAATCTTCCTACTTGACAGAGACAAATCAAGCCATAGCAAGAATAGCTTTACAAGTTCTTAGTATTTTTCATATTTAATGTTTACTTTAATATTGTCTTCCTTCTAATAGCATGAATAGTTACTGAGAGTATCTAGCACAGAACGTATCTATCACTGCACTTCAAGATAAATGATTTCTTTTAAAATACAGAATATTCTGTCTTTGATGTTCAACAGTTCTTCAGAGAAACACTTTAGATGGTCACTGGTTATCTATCCACATGAGCAAAATCTCTTCACAATTTGCATTAAAAACAATGCCATTCCTGTCACAGATTTAATAGAGAATACAGAAGATTAAAGCCTCCAAAGAAAATAAGGCCCAAGAGACTCCTGGGGGAATTATGGAAATGTAAGCTAAGGGTTTGGCTAGTATTTGTCACATTCCTTACTCTTTTTAGTTATTCCCACACATATCAAGCACCTAGAAAATGTTATTTTTACCTCAGTTTTCTCCTGGTTTTAGTACTATGCAGCCCCAAACCTTTCCTGAACACGAATTTGGAAGGAAAGATTCTGGGGGAATGGATGGCAGAGATAAGCCCCTGAATAGTAAGCATATAAAGAACAGATGAGCTTTCAAAGGGGAGCATTTATTGTTTCGTGTATCATAGCACATTGTCTTTCAATATGATTAGTTATCAGTCTGAGTTATCAAAAACTGGGATGAAATAAAGTGCTTACACAGTTATGCTTCATTGATGTCAGCTAGGGGAGCATGAAAATCTCCATGAAGTTGGGTAATTGATGTGTAAATCAGAGCTCAATCACTCTGTAATAGAAATGGTCCCACTGAAAGTATGGTTGTTGAACAGTATTGAAGAGAGGTGGGGAAGAAAGGAGAAACAGAGTAAAGACTTATTTATTAGAAAATATAATAACTGGCAATTTACACAATTTTCTCTTCAAGGGAGAAGTGCTGTCAGAGACATTTAAATGCAAGCTGCAGATCACTATATTTGGGTACCCTTATTCAGCAATAATTAACTGTTTCTGTTTTATTAAAATGCTTGGGGACACTGTTATGGATATTTAAAAAGCAAATTAAATGAACATGTTCATCCTTTGAAAGGCCACACGTGTAAATGACATCAGCAATTGTAATTTGCTTAACAGTGTGTGTTCAAGGTATGTTTTGGAGTCCTATTACAGTCTTGTCAGTTTAAATTTGCAGTATGAGAAACAAAAGCAAAACAGAAAGGAAAGAGGGGGGGGAAAAGGAGCCTAAAGAGAAAAATGGTTATAACCACATCTTCAGAAGGACATAAAAGACAGTCATTAGAACATCAGTCACATAAAATAGCTTTCCAACATGTGGTATTTCTAAGAGTAAACATCTGATTCATAAAGAAAAGAGCTAGCTAAGATAACATTATGGGGTTAGGGGTTATTTTTGTTGGGTTTTTTTCCTTTAAATAAATGAACGCACACGAAGGTGTTGATACCAACTTCCCAGAAACACCTGGAATCCAATATTCAAGTTATGACATGCAGTAAACCACTGATAAACTCTAACAAACATTCATAAATATGAAATTAAAAAGCATTTTTGGCATTGAATGAATTACGTTCAGGACACTAGAGCTGGATTAGGAAGCTTTATTAGATGGGTAATGTGCTGTGACTCTAAGGGGACTGATTACTACAAGGGAGTTGAATAGGAAAGGAGGTTCAACCTTAACTCTCAATTTCATTGCCTGAGTTTAACAGAATAGAACATATTTCTAAATGTTTTTTGGTTTGGGGTTTTGCTGTTGGGGTTTTTTTGTTTGGTTGGGTTGCTTTGTTTTGTTTTTTGGGGTTTTTTTGGTTTTTTAAAAATTTGATCTTTCCTGAGATTTGACATTTCTACAAAATTCACTGAAGGCAGTGAAGCCATGAAGCCTTTCCCAAAGTATGTACTGTGTTTCAGAGACAACTCTTAACGACTTCCTCACTGCCATCATACTTCACATGTCCATCAGTTCCAGCACTCTGTGTATTAATGTACTAAGGGTGAATATAGTTGTGTTTAGTTGCCTGCTGTGCATTACTTTTCATACACATTAATAGCAAATGTGGCACAGTACTACTACAAAAAGTATATTTTACATATAATACTCCCAAGACATAACACTAATATGAATCAATAAAAACCTTCTGACAGTGCTTGTTACAGTCTGTTTTTCCTTCACCTGAACACCTCAAATTGTGAAACATTCCTTGGAAATGTCCATTTATTTTTTGTACATGTACCATTTTCAAAGATTAAAATGCATTTTAAAGTACAGAACTTCAAAATCTTTAACTTATCACTTAATGTGCACAGATTCTTATACCTAAACCAAAAAACATTTTGGAACTCTAGTTTTGTCTTTATCTTTTCTCATGATTATAATTTTTTTTTTTTTTTAATACTGCCACTCAAAACTTCCTGGGGACCTGTAGTATGCTTCCTTAAAAATGGAGTCCACATATTTGTATTTGCTTGAAACTTTGGCAATGATCTGCAAGAGACAGCAGAATAGACAGAAATAAATCTTGTCTTTTAAAAGAGTCACAAAGCCATCACTGATTAACACAACCTCTGGGTACAGATGAATCAGCAGAATCAACTGCTTGGGTATTTACTGCAGAAATGCTCCTGTGTGCTCCTACAGCTCTAATAAATGCATTCATTTAATAATAGGCACCTCTGCTCCCTTGAGCATTTTCACATGCTGTGCAGCTCTTTAACCACATGTTTTTAAACTTAACATGTGCTGAAGAATACCACCACAGAAAAATTAAGAATTCAGTAGGATGACTATTTCATTCATCACTTTTAGACTGAGAGAGAAGTTCATGCAGGTCTCGGTGTGCAGTGCACACATACAGGCTGATTCAGACTACAGTGCACAAAAATAGTACTGTAAGCCTAATATAATTTAATTGCTTGTTATTTAGGATATTGTCTGGCTAAAGAAATTATCATTTACCTAAATTATTCTTCTCTCAATTGAAATCCTATATAATTGTCTCCATGTGTTTTGGTATATCCAGAGGAAAGGAAAAAATTGATTGAATAAATGCAAGGTCCTCTCAATTTAAATTCAAGTTCACCCGCATCCCCTTTTCAATGCTGTTGTGAAATATATTGCTCATCTTGGGCTCTACCAAGTTGCAGGAGATGCAATGATCTTGTAGCTTCATAAGGCCTAGTGCTCATCAGGATGGAAAGAACCTAAAACATTTCAAACTCTGAATTTTCAGCCTTCTTCCGCCAGACCTTAAAAAGCCTCACAGAAACATGGTGCCTGTTACACACAGCTTAGAGGAGAATAACAGTATTTTGTGCTTATTTTTCCTAACTATATTCAGAATCAGCAGGTCAATGGATTATCATCCTCTTTGGCTTCTAGCGAGGAAGATAATCTATAACAAGTACTGTTCATGCCTTCAGCAAACATATAATGTTTATTCCTCATTTATAAACGCAGCATCAAGTATGACAAAATAATTTAACCAAACCAGCACAAAGTTCATCAGCATTGCTGAGGTTTACGTCCTCTCTAAGGGCATAGTTCAACTTCAACTGATGCTACTGGCAATTTTCCCAGTGAATTCAATGAGGGTTGGATGGGACCAAGCCATTTAATAATGACAAAAAAGCCAGATCTCAAAACACAGCCAGCTCTAAGCTGCAGCAACTTCTTGGTATAAACTAGGTTTTCTGTTATATTCTTCATGCTAAACAGAGATTTTTTTTATCCAATGTCAAGATTTTAAAACTCCTAAGTACAAATCAGCACATACCAGAGCTAAAGAACTTCTATGGTCATTACTTAAAACCAATATTGACTGAAGAGATTTCCTAGTTGACAAAGGTAAATAAACAAAATATACAAATGCCTTAAAAAAAAAAAACAAAAAAACAAAAAACAAAACAAAAAAAAAAACACAAAAAAAAAAACAGAAATCAAGTGAGATACCAAATAAGTTTCCTAATCTATCCCACAGGCCATTATTACCTTGAGCTAAAGACCACTTATATATACATATACATACTTATTTTGTTTTAGTGGTGTCACAGATTGTACATGTGAAACCTCAACCAGCTGACTGGGGAATAATTAAATTTGCCTCTATACCACCATAAGCACTGACACAGACACCAGGCAGCAGATCACAGACCCTGTCACAGAGAAAAAGTAAACCAAATGTAACATGCTCCCTGAATAAAACACCACCCTTAAATTTAACTCAACATGGGAATGCTGTGCAATTAGGGATTTGGCATGTAGATGTTAATGCAGGCTTGAAATATGCTCTGGGAGTTGAAAGCTAAAAATGAGCACTTAATATTGTAAAATACTTCTTCAGACAGAGTAAAATCATAACAAAAATGTTATTTAGACTGGCTAAAACTACAAACTCATGTCTGAAGTTACTTGAATTTTTAAGGTGTGATGCAAATGATTGTCCCAGCACTGCAGTTCCCCAGAGCCAAACAGAAACTGCATCTGTCTATGCAATTATGTTCTGAATGTGTTTGAAACCTCACATCTATAAATGACTTCATGAATGACTGAAATATCACAATGAAGAAAACAAGGCCACTTAAGGCCAGCCTCCCAGAAGGAGGCGAGACCAAAGCTCTGTTTAACCCATTCTGCCTCTGTCAACAGGCACCAGGCCCAGTAAAGCCCCTAGAACAGGGCAAAGCAGTCTCCAAAATACTGCCACTGCCCTGAGAAAATATGGGCACATGAAGCTGTGTGTTAGGTACAAAGGAGCAGGTGTATTTATATTTAGCACCTCTGGAAGACTCTTCTCCAAAAAATGCTATCAAACAGCATACACTGTAGCAAGGAGTTGCACAACTCATCTGAAAATCCCTGCCTTAACTCAAAGGAGGTTTGCTGCTCACATCAGGTCCGAAAACATCACTGATTAAAAAAGATTCTGTTATACTGAACACGTGAGAGGAGAACTCATGGGTATTTTTGAGGGGCACTGACACTTACTACAGGCAAACAGAGAGGAAGCTCCTGTCCTCTTTGGAGAACCTCAGGTGCACATTCCACAGCACTAATGATACACTGCACTTCTAAGATCAGACACATGGGTTACTGCATCCTAAATAACACCTGTTTGCACTCCAAAAACCTATTTCTGTCCCTTCTGCTATCAATCAGCAAATGAGTATCACTTATTTTCACAACATGAATACAATGTGATACTTAACAAAGTGCATCCTTTTTTAATTCTCTACCATCAACCATTTGTCTAATAGAAATATTATACTATGTAACATGCACAGATTAAAATGCAATGTAAGTTGAATCATATTCATTGGAGGCTGGCCAACTCCAGCACACTTTAGCATTTAATAATAAAATAGTCTACTGTAAAAATATGTAAACTAGCTACCATCCTGCTTTAATATTCACTTAACATAAGAAGAAAGTGAATGCAATTTTGTTTAAATATTAAACATTACATTTCTTCTTTTGATTATTAAAGTATTATCAAAATTAAATGAAAATATGTTTGCAACCTCCTTCCTCTGAAGTCTTACAGGTCACTGTTATCACTAATATTTTGTCCCTCTAGCTGGACTCTTTGGGGATCTTAAAGCACTTTAGGAATCAAATCAATCCATGCCCAATTACACCTACGGGATGGAGCAACTACTGTCAAGCAAAACAACTGAGGGAATGAAAGTTTAAGCGAGGTGATGACAGTCATTCAAGAAAAGATGGCTAAGGAAAGAAAAACTGAGAGTCCCAGCTCCTAGACATTAAACTTTACCCTAAGACCAGCTGTAGCTTGCAACCCTTCATCCACCTCTGAGCTCTGAGATGACAACCACGAAGGTGAAATTTAAGACTATCTAACACCACCACATAGCAAGGAGGAATTATCTTTATGTGCCTTTCCAGAGCACTGGGTCATACACCATGAGACAAGTTTTCTCCTGCTGAATGTCACTGGGAGAGGTCAGAAAGGATGTTCTTATTACATTTACTGGAAGGATGGAGTATATCAAATGATTTAATTTTGTGTAGTGCCACACTTACTTTGACAAACTGATACTGCACAGGGCATAATAGCATTAGGTGATTAAAGTACAAGAGCACTCAGCTTCCCACCTTCTTTCATAACAAGAGCCTGCGAGAACTACTGCAGCAGGCTCAGGACTGGCAAAAGTTGTGGTTGTGGAGGCAATACAGGCCCAGGGCTACAAGACACCAAACTCCTCCTCTGAGCAGGAACTCCCATCCTGGCAGCAACCAGAAATAAGCTTCGTAGTCCTCTTGAGAGATCCCACCTTCCCCCTGGGCTCTTGCAGCACTTTCAGCCCTGGCAGGAGCCCAGATCCACGTGTGACCTTCAGGCATCCTATGCCCGGCCCTCTGATCCAAGGAGCAAAAGGGGAATCCGAGTTCAGCAGGATTGACAGCAAAGTGACAGGATACCGTCAAAAGGATATGATATACTTCACTTTTCAGCTACTTTTGCCTTTGAAAATAACAAATGTTGAGCTCTCCTCATTATGCCAAGTGTATTAAAACCTCAGAACCCATGGTAGGAAATGTGTGTTTTGCCACACACGCCCTTTAAATTTATGATTTCTTTCATACAAATATCTAATGGGGTCTGAATAAAATAAAATCTGTACATCACCATGTGGAAATTAATTTTAAAGAACTCTTTATCAGTTTAATTTCTCTGATAGTAACAGACAGATTTATGAAGCAATGTACTAAATATTTGGGTTTTTTACATTTCAATTCATTATAGTAAAATAACAGTTTTCCACCTGAAAGTCTTGCACTGCTACACTGAAAGCCTAAAAAAAGTGTGTATTTCTGTTGGTCTAGGAAGGACTCTCTCATTTTCACAATGTGGATTATTCTCCTCACATTAACTTAACATACTGTATATGTAATTCAACCCCTCTCATTTCTGTATTACCATAGAACCTGTCATTCCTTAAATGCCAGTTTCAAGCAACCAGACATAAATAAAGAATAATTACAGCTCTAGAGCCTGTGTAACATCTGCTTAAGAAAACAATCCTGCAGAGTGGATTTTATAGCCACATAACATCCACCTTTGGTTCAGACTCCCGACAGCCAAAACCAAGGGCGCTGACAGATCCAACCTGACCCTGAGCCATGATGCCAGCATCAGACCACGAGCCCTGACAGAGCCAAGGGAATGAGCAGAATGAACTAAGCCTAACGTGAAGTCAAACACCAAGTAAAAAGTTCACACTTTCCTCTAAGGGGTATGTATAGCCCCATTTCACATCTACCTTTACTTATTCTGATGATTTAAACATTTGAATTAATGATTTCAGCTTCAAGGAGGTCATTTGGCCATGGCCATGTGGATCTCTTTACCATTGCTGGCTAGATATTAAACACATTAAGGAGCAGTCATAAGACAGAACTACAGCTTTATATTCTTTTAACTGGTATTGTACCAAATTAATATCAGGAGGAATATACTCTATAAATATAAAAGCATCTGCTCATATGGCTCCTTGGATTCTTTTCTCCTCTGTGTCAGTGTTTCACTACCTGAACAGAAATAGTCTTGGTCCCTCCATATCTCAGTTGCCCTTACGGAGAGCAGGATGTGTCAATTCTTACTGATCTCATGGATTTCTGCCAGGTCAGCTCATCAAGGGTAAATCCTCTGGAGAAACTCTACCAACTATATTCCTCAATTCTGCAGATTTTCTGGTTAAGTATTTCCCTGAATAAAACATAGCTTACTTTTTAAAAATCATCCTGTTAATTCACTGGATTACAACACAATCACACAGAGTATTAGTCTCAATAGGATTTTGTAGTNACAAACACTTCACTACATTTTACAGGCCTCCATCTCTTAATGCTGACAGAAATCATCAGGCAAAGGGAGAAACTGGGACTGCATGTCACATCAATCGATGGAAACCAACCCTGGAAACTATCAGATAAATCCCCCAGCTTTTTCCATTGTTAATATTTACAAATTTGGCAACAAAGGCTTTCCTGACAGCTACTAGTTCAAAACAATATGCAAACACTAGTTAAGCAGTTAATTGCCATTAGCAACATGCATTGAGAGACCGAGGCATGGAGAAATTACAGGACTTTTTCATGGCGATAGGATGCATCAATGGCAGCAGCAGGATTGGAACCACTTCCCATTGCCCATGTCTTAGTCCTGGTATCTACAGCTCAATTAACCTCCCTTTTCAACAACAAGGAGTTACTATTACAGCATCTCGATTTGCAATACACGGCAGAAAACATAACCCCCACTTTTTGTGTTGCAAGGGCTTAAGCATAAACTGAATGTCACCATAAATATTCTGTTTCTAGCAATTTTCACTTTTTAGTTGCATTATCACTGACAGCAAAGTAACCCTTCAATTTTAGCACTCAGGAGGCTAATAAATATCAAATTAATAAAATACTAACAAATGCAAAATACTCCAAGTGGCTAGTANACAGACAACAAATTGGTAATGCTCTTTATCTTTTTTGCTTCAAAAAACAACAAACCAATCAAAAATATTAAAAATAAAAAAAAAAATCAGTAAATCAGTGATCTGAGTACAAGGCATTTTCTGGAGACTAATGATGGGCTAGGATAGATTGCCCTCACTTCTACTTTAGGTTTATCAACTCCTGCCACACAATCATTAATTCCCCAGGAAATGCCTTTTGCTTCAATAACTTTTGCTTAAATTGATCACCAGTGAGAGGAAAAAAGTCATGCCACTAGAAGTGAACTACTGTAGAGTCTCTGAGCTGCACCTGCCATAATTTGCACATGAAGATTTTACAGGTGACTTGCAAAGGCCATTTTAATTGTATTTCCAACTCCTCCATTTTACCCTTAGCATGATAATAAAAGGAGCAAGTGGGCAGATTTGCGATGCTCACAATAAGTTTGCTGAGAACGTCTGGAAATGTTAAAGATGCTTTTGTTGAGCTCTTATTCATTAAAAGGTGCAGGATACTGAACCTTAATTAAGAGCTTATTTCTAACAGTAGCTGTTTCTGAGAGATGAAACAGCATTAGGCCTCTTAACTGGAAGGGAGGGGAAAGATGGGAGAGAAAGATAAAACAAGGTTTCAACCCCTACTCAAATAAGAAAACAAATCCTAAAAGAGCATACAACCAACTCATTAATCTGTTTGCAAGACATGTTTAATACCAAGATGCTGTGGAGACGCCCTGCATCACTCAAGTTTCATTATCATTACAAAATATAGCAGAATGCCTTACTAACAAGTTTATTATCATAAATAATTAAAACAAAACTATCCTTATGGAACGACATAAATGAACACAGTAAATTATAGGGTGCATTTTTTCCGTGTTTTATAGTTGTTTCCTGGCGTCCTATATCAGAAAATTCTCGAATTTGCAATCACTCTCCTGCTCATTAGTCCAAATTAGGAAAATTTTACTGCAGCTGGCTCAAATGACTTGCTCTGTCAAAAACAGGACCATAAGTGCTCTTTACTGGTTGCATATGCAACATACTTTTTTTGTGAAAAATCAAGAGTATGTGATACGCAAAATGTTAAAAGAAAATCAAGGCATAGGATTGACTGCTGAGAAAAAGAAAGAAAAGAGAGAAAAAGAAATTCTACCTCTAAAATTGACTGTCTGATTTCTAATTACAAAAATATGCTAAGGTACAGATGCAATTATTAAATCACCACAATAAGCATGCTAATAGTTTGTTCTCCTAAGCTTGAAAGTGTTGGGGACACACGCAGTCTTTGAAGTTTCGCTTTGTTCCTTTGACTTATTTTATGCAGGCCAAAGATCACCATCACTGCACATATCTGTCACTGAAGGATAGTAACACTACAACTTAGTTTGGAATCAGGCTAGGCTGGCATGTTAAACCAACAACAGACACATCAATCTTGCTGCTCCTGAAGACTGCAAGTTCAGCGCCAGGAGAACCTCAACTAATGATAGCTACTGGTTTCTGCATCTTGATGCACCAGGTTAAGTCTCTCTTCTTTTGAGCAGTCTGTCCTCACAGACAAGCAACACATGCCAGGAAAGCAACTTATCCCACTAATCCAGCAAACACTGACAGAATCCTACTGCAAAGCAGCAGGATTGCAGGGAAGCATGCAGAGACCTATGGCAGCAAAAAAGAGCTTTCCAGGGAAGACTAAGAAAACAGAACAGTCATCAGCAGTTGAGTAATAATCATAATTTGTGAGAACTGGAAATAGTATTATTTTTCGTGCAGTAGCATACAACATGAAATACTGGAGCTTCCCTGCTGTCTGCCAAATAACTGATCAACACCAGCCAACGGGCAGGTCAAAATACAATCCCTCACTCATCAACTGGAAGTAATTTTCTAATCTATTACTTGACCATGATAAAGAGCAGAATAGGTTTTATTTTTACCAGCAAGCAATATGAATATATAATGCATTTACCTGCCAGTCCTTTGCATACAGCAAGTCCAATTAAATAAAAAAATCCAAGGGGATTTGGTACCTGATGAAATTTTAGTCTCTGTTTTACACTTACAAATAAATGAGATTAGTGCATGCCTGTAACAAAAAGCAACCATAATCTTGCCCCACAATGAAACTCGCCTGCCATGCCTAACAGAAGATTTTTATACATTAAGACAATGGCATTTCTTAGTGCCAAATGCAAGGGAAGGAGAAGTGATGTTCATGTTCAGTGTTCATACCTTCACTTGTCAACACAAGGCTTGGTGTAAAACACTGAAGAGGATGTCTCTGCTGAGGGTTTTTTGGTTCAAGTGAGCCAGATTTCTGAGAAGATATATATGTGTAGATGTGTCTACACTGCACCAGTTCCTTGAGAGCCCTCACCTTACACTTCACACTTCCCACCACAGGGGTGGAAATTTAGAAGAAACATATCATGTAAAGATCATACATGCAAGTGCTTGAGAAACCCAGGAGGCAAACAGGGATCTTCTGTATTGGAACAAGTATGGCATTTTAAAGCAAGGAGAGGAAAAGCGACTCAAAGTTCAAGCAATGAGTATAATGGGCAACAACTTTCTCATACAAAATAGGAATTGAAATGGCAAAAATATCAAGAATATATTTATTTCCACTTCCACTGGGTCATCATCTCCTCCAGGTGCCTAGAGGCAAGTACCACATTCCAGTGTGCAATTTCTGTTCTTTCTATCTCAAGCACAGCTGAACAGTCTCGTGGATCAACTATCTCTCTGTGCATCAGAACCAAATCCCTCAAAAATTAACTGGGAGCTCTCTGTTGACCTCAACAAACACTAAATCACACCCTACTGCAGTCAAAGGATGGCTTTATTTTGCAAAGAGACAGTAGTTACCAAAAGCACATCAAAAAACATACTGTAACACAGAAGTATAAATGATTTTTAATCAAACACAGTCAGTTACGTATTACCTCCTTTACACAGATATTTCTACTGAAACACTGTTGAGAAGGGAGGTGAGAGGAATCTCTTTGCCCTCAAGACTCCCATCCACTACTATTCCCTTGGGAAATTCTGCACAGAGAAGTACTCTAGGGAGCCAACTACAGCTGTGTAACAGAAGAGAAATAGCTAGTATAGCTTCCTATTTATGATTTTTAAAAATTGCACTTAAAATGTAGAATTAGTAAGAGAGAAAAATATGATTTATACATGTAGGATTTTTTAATGGGAAACCCTGAACAGTGACATCACTGGCTACTCTGTAACCACAGCACATAACAGCTGAAGCTGTTACTGATGCTGCAGAAACTTAAAAAATTAGAAATAACACTGACATTATTAAAGCCAGTTTGATGACACTAATAGAGCCGACCTCAGAATCAAACAAGCTGTGGGTGAGTTGGGGTAGAAGATGAAATACCCTTCAGGAGTTTAAATTCCAATCCTAGCTCAGGAGTTTCTCTTAATATCAAAGTAGCTTCTTAGGAAAGCAAATGAAGTACATTACTTCTGGTAATGGTAACCATTTACTCCTTGAAAAGCCTTGAGAGAGCTCTTGAGCTCTCACGCAGGATAGCCTATGTTTTATTAAATTCTTTTGCATAGTTTTATTTTCAGGTCATATAATCTGAAGGACAAAGTATTTGCTGAAACTTTTTTAAACATTCTGTTTTTATCAAGGATTAGTTGTCCTGATTCTTCAATAATTCAAGCTTCACCCTAACTATGTACCATGTTTAAATGTGAGCAGCATTAAATCAGAACACCGTCACACCGTATTTCCATTTAATCCCAAATGTTCAGCACAAACAAACCGCTGGCAGGATAATCAACATTAAGACCTCGATAAGATCTTCAATTATTCACAGTTGATATTTACACTGATGAACATTGTATGACAAAAGGATTATTAAAAATTATTTAATTGTATGGCATGAGGATATGGCCACATCTGCCTATAGGCAGTTATTTTTCTATTTAGAAAACGTGAAGCAGAAAGAGGGAGTTAGATATTACCCCAGCTCACTGGTTTACAGTTGCATCAAGTAATATACCATTATTTGGTACAATACTTGTGCCCTAAAGTTGTACAGAAAAGCCCTCCTAATAAACCAGCTAAGATGTGCATAAAGATGTCTTATTTTACAAAAGCAGAGAGGACATCTATTACATATATTTAAAGTAACAAAGTATATATTATT
>VZTT01065066.1:20898-45625 GCA_013400855.1 Buphagus erythrorhynchus | reverse complement strand
GATCGTCCAAATTATAACTGAGGGAAACGAAGCCTCTATTTAAATTGGCTTGTTTGATCATATTATACCTAAAGAGATTTTACTGCTTGTCCTCTTCTGAGGTGCCTTTGAGTGTATGTGGCCTTTTTATAATTACTTGTGGGAGAAGAATTTCTGTGCTACCTATATGAAGCTGAGACACAGAAATACTGTCAGACTTGCCCAAGATCATACCACGACTGAATATGAAGGAAAATAATTCAACCAGCATGACTCTCCATGTTTCCCTCTAAACACCGAGCCTCTTTNNTGTCAAGGTTTGTGCTTAAAAATTTTTTTACTATAATAAAAAAAAAAAAAAAAAAAAGCTTGCTGCTTCCAAAAGCAGTAGGGGTAGGCTATTTGACAAATGAATCCTGTCCATATGGTGGTCAGAGAAATTATCTTAAATGCAGAGACAAGAATGAACTTGTCAAACAAGGCATTTATACAAAAACATCTGAATCAGTCAGCTGTAAAATTACTGTAAAGGAAAGCAGCTTAACATTCTGTTAGGCAAATGTCTTATTGACCACAGCCACAGCTGCTGTGTTATTTATGATGCTCAGGAAGGCAGGAGTCACTGGAGCTTTCCTCAGTGTTAGAAGCATCATGATGCTCTGATTCTTCCAACCCTTCTGTATCTGTATATTGAAGGAGTTATGTCCTTGCTTATATAAGGTGAAGGAGTTTTGTAAGAGCTCTCTCCCTGGCAGATCTCCAGGTTGAAGCACCTGCAGCAAATAAAGCAGATGTCCCAAATACTTACCAGTGCATTGAATTGTTTTAATGTCCCTGGGTAAGTTTTTTGGCTCAAGTCTGGCTGATTTTAGAATAGTCTGCAAGTGAACTGCTCAGGTTCAATGTGCAAGGCATTTACCAGGCAATTCTGAAAAGAGATCAGAGGACTGAGATATAATCGAGCAAGTAATTTGAATCTTCTGCCTTATCTAACAGAGCCTTGATTCCCTTCCAAATAAGAAAATATCTGTTAAGGTGTAACCAGCACAGTAATCTAATTCATTAGTTCTTGGAAGATGATTCCTAAGCAGGGAAAATGGAGAACCATGAAGAAAAAAAAGGAAACCAAACAAAAAACAAAAGCAAAAAACAAACAAAAAAAATACTAGAACAAAAAGGGGATAACAAACTAGAATGAAATAGCAGAGATATTTGTGTGTTAATGAAAGTCCCCTCTAAAAGGATGTAGGCTTCTCACACAGTGAGCAAGCCACAGTTTGAATGCAGCAGAAAATAGTACCGAAACATGTAACTGTGAAGATATAAAACAATTTTAATTCCTAAACCAGATATAGAAGCACCTTCTCACAATTGCTGACCACTTCTAATGTGAGTTTGCCATCTCTTTGGAGCCAGCACTTTTCAGGTTGCTATCGTTTCATGGGACAATTACTATTGTGAGGAAAGGCAAAGCTTAATGCAACAAGCTGTGGTCAAAATGTTATTAAATTTTTGGTGTAGGTGCATACAAGTAGTTTTGCTAAAAGTGCTGAGAATGTGACTGTCAGGCCTCTCCTCTGTGAAGGCTTGAAAAATGGAAATACTCTATCCAACGCTGCTAGAACAGGGCTTCCAGCTATGGAAATCAGAAGGATACGCCACAGTAGCCTCAAGCTGCTGTTTAGAACAGTTTGCTATTTTTCTATTAATTGCATTCAGAGGCAATGGGACTTCCTTAGGAAGGTTCCATTTATCACTTTTATCTTAAATTCAGCTACTGTGATAAGTGTATACGCATATAATAATTCAAGATACCACTCTGTATGAACTTCCATCATGTCCATTTCCACTGGCAAAGGGTGGCCAGCTTTTCCAGGAGAGAAAGGGAAAAATGTGCCACTGCCTAAAAAAGGGAGAAGGGTTGAAAGCAGTTTATGCTGTTGATTGGTATGGGCCGTAATTTGGTTTTCTGTCAAAGAGTCAGCGTGCCAGTCATCGGAAATGATGAGCAATCTGAAACTGATTGCAAATTGCATCTGACTGATTGGCAAAGTAGTCAGCTGAAGCTGAGGAAATCAACACTGGGCATGCAGAGCACTTTCTCCTGCCAACAGGTCATGCAGCTGCAGCAAGTTCAACAAAATGGCAGATCTTTCAGTGCACAAAAGAGCACAAACTTGACAGTCCAACCCCATGCAAACACTTCACTGAAGTATCATTGGGTGTTTTGTTTCCCCTGTGACTGCTCTTGGCCAGTATCCATCCACTCAGAGCCTCTTCAAATGACTGCTTGTGCACTTTATACAGTAATTTGGTTTTATTGGACAGTCATTACAGTGCCCAGCTTCTGTGTAAAATTGCTCTGCACTTATTAGGAGAGATGTTGGCACTTGAATTACACTTTTTTTCTCAAGACATTTGCCTGTTTTTTCACTTGCCCTTTGAGTGAGCATTAGTGTGGATGAAAAGCACAGGATCCTGGGAAATTATTAAAAGACAGTTAGTTCCCTGCCAGACTATTGATTTCACTGTGTTCATTTTGATTTCCTGCACATAGCTGGTTAAACATGAATAGACTCCTCAAAAGAATCATATTGATTATGGAGAAAAAAGATCATATTGATTGATATTAAGTTAAGTTTAGCATGGGCAATATACATGGATAAAACTATGTAATGTCTACCTTATATAAAATGCTTATTTATGGCACACACTTTTGTGGAGAGCCTTCCTAGACAATGTGAATCTTTTATAATAATCACTAAGTTAAACTTCATGGAAGCTTGGATTTTAGAGTTGCTGAAATGTTAGCTGTGCCAGATGACATGAAAATCTTCCCTTCTCCCAAGACTAGAAAAGAAGGGAAATTATTAATCTCTTTGAATCAGATCACTGGAGCAATTTTTTGGATCTCAGATATTTAGAAAAAAATTTTTGTGTGAACGTGCAGGCTTTGTTTGATGTTGCTGCAATTATTTAAGTAGGAAGTGGCAGACAATAAGTACAAGATAGAAAACATTGGCAGTGATAAAGGGATCTGCAACTGAGCTATTCATGGTGCAGAACTGAAAACTCTACCCACACTGCTTATTGTGGAGCATGAACTGTGCAGTCATATAATAGAGCACATGGCCTGAATCTCCTGCTGGCCCTAGGAAGTGCATTTGGAAAGCATATTTTTTATAATTTTTTCAACTCAAAATGCACTCCAAAAAGGTTAAGTCCTTTGTTATAACTTGCTAGAAGTGCCAGACTTGGCAAAAGCCAAATGCACATATGCTTTGAATTGGCAGCAGGTGAATGGGACTGTTGAGAGGAGAAGGAACCATGGAACACTTCCTAGCAGTGTCAGAGGGAAAGAGGACCATGTGAAACACTTCTCCTTACTCTGTCTTCAGAAGGAACTATTTGGTTCTTTCAAAAGCTAAGCCTGACAGATAACAAAATGCACTGACTGATGTCCAGGGTCTTAGACCATTTGCCAGGCTTTGCTTCCATTAGCACAACAAAAGTAGATCAAATAGACTGAAGAATGTGATGCCAACAATTTAATGCATGTGCTTCAGACATCTAAAGTATTTTACCTTAGATTACCTCCAGCCTGCTCTGCAGGCAAAATATCCCCTATAAACATGTAGCCTGGAGCTGCCCAAAATATAACTATCTCCCTGAATATCTTCTCTGAGTACAAGAGACCTCTCAGCAGATCATCTTCAGAAGTACCATGCTGCCTTTTCATCTGTTTTACAGGAGTTTGGGTGGTAATGTTTGGTTTGGTTTTGTTTTTTGCATGGTGTAAGCCCCTTTAGAAGTTGGAACAAGCTTAAAATCTTCTCTTGAGTGACATCAAGAGTTATTTTTGTTCTATGTCCTACCTGTCCTGTTCTTCCTGCTTCATGAGCAATACACAGGCACTGTCACCCAATTCCCCTCTTCTGGCAAGTTCCTGGTTGGGTCATTTGACCCAGGCAGGTGTAGCAGGGAGGAGTAATTCCTATGTCTGCAGAATATGGCTTGGAGGAAACTCTTGATGATCTGTTACCAATGTTCCCAGAATTACAGCTCATACTCTTCCCCCTTTTCAATAGCACTGCTCTGTCTCAGTCAGAGGGAATTTATGAATGTAGGAGGAGAACTCAGATTAGTGGAATTGTAATGTCCTCACAGCAGAACTGGAAGGTGCATGGAGGCAGAGTTGAGGTCTCCTGCTATAAGCTGTCCCCACTCTTTGCAATAGCTGAGCAAATTTTTGGGAGACCATACTTAATCTAAAGAACACTAATTTCCCGTAGTCCCAAACTGCTCTCTCTGACACCTACTAGTCAATGATTAGCTGGTTTGAGCTCTGGGACAAGTTGGCTGTGGTCAGGATGGTTGAGGTCTCCTTAGCCATCGTCCAAACATTACTCCTTTGATTGCTAACATCCCCCTCCCTCTTACACACAGCCATCTAGCCTTTGCTTTGTGTCCATTCCTGAAGTCTATGAGCACTGCTTTGCATGGTCTTCCCTACAATCCGGTGTAATTAAGACTTCATTTCAGTACAAGCCTTGTGTCCTGGTTTAACCCCAGGCTGCAGCCAAGCCCCACAGGTACTTACTCATTCCCTCACTGGGAGGATCCAGGAGAAAATCAAGCCTAAAAGCTGGAAAATGTGAGGGTTGGCATAAAAACCATTTAATAGGGAAAGCAAAAGCTACACACAAAAACAAAGCTAAACAAGGAACTGATTCCTTGTTTCCCATGGTTGGCCAGGTGTAAAGCCATCTCCAAGAGAGCAGGGCCTCATCAGACAATTACTTGTGAAAAGAAATACCATCATCCCAAATATCCCCCCCTTCTTCCTTCTACCCTCCTCTTTATGCCATATGGTCTGGAATATCCCTTTGGTAATTTGGGGTCATCTGTCTTGGCTGTGTCTCTTCTCAATCTCCCATGCACTCCCAGTCCCCTCACCAGTGCAGCAGTGTGAAAAGCAGCAAAGGCCAAGCCCTGCCCATCAGTAGCAAAAACATCTTTGCATTATCAGCCCCGTGTTCAGCACAAACACAGCCCTGTACTATCCACTGTGAAGAAAATTAACTCTACCCCAGCCAAAACCAGCACACATTGATGAAACACTTAGGCAGCTTTACAGATATCTGGGGAAAGTTTGTAGGAGACAATGCAATGTCTGATTCCTCTTATCTTCAGCCTGAAGCTCTGCTTATTTCCATGTCAGGACAGAGCCTTTATAGCATTTGGGTATCTGTTTGTATTGCCAGAAAGGTTTTTTTATTGTGCTGCTGGGTGATGCTATCATACCTGATCAACAAAGGAGTGCATACACATTGTTTTGGATGCCATGTGGGAACCTGTCACTGATAAGCTCACTCCTGCAGGTGGTCACCTCTTTCACAAATGCCCTCTGAGCAGAGGATGCTGGCTTTTCTCTGCAAAACCTCTGTGAGATTACAGAAGGATATTTTCATCTGAACAGAAGCAGCAAGGACCAGTATTTTCTGCAACTTCATGAATAGTATTCATCACAGTTCCCAAATGTTGCCGGCTAATACCTATGCCATCTTTGGATTCAATGCAGAGGGAAATGATCACCAGGCTTCCACTGAGGAGAAAGAAGCAGGCTTGGTGGGATGGAAGGTGGCACTGAAGGTATAAAAAGCAATAGGATGGATGTCTGTCTATCTATCTATCTATCTATCTATCTATCTATCTATCTATCTAGATACCTCTTTAACTTTCCCTTATCTTTTAGAGGGGCTCAATCCATAAAATCTTTTGGGCAAGTGTGGTTATGCAGAACATGTCTTCCCCTGCTGTTTGTGCCCTTTTTGACTTTGTTACATGCTGCTGGCCTGCATTTCCTGCTTCAGTGCCCCTCAGGACATCTCACCAGCTGAACAGTGGATGACAGAGAAAGGTACTCATGGCTGCAGTGGAGAGTTTTGTGGGTTAAAGGGGGACAGAAGGGGGAGGTTTGCTAGCTTTTCACTCCTTCAGGTGACAGTGGGGTTAGCAGGGGCTATGGATGAGTGGAAGATTGATAAGTCCTGTCTTAGTTGCTGACAGAGGCTCACTGTGAGGCTGGATAAAGGGAGATAGTGATGGTTAATTAGGTCCCATAGGACAAAATCCAACCTTCTGCACTTTGTCCAAGGAGACTTTCTTCTTTCACAGTCAAAGAACTTCCATGGTCTCTCACCACCATCATATTACCACTTCAGCTCTGATTAAAAAGAAAATATGTCCTGACTTACTGCCTATGTTTTGACAGAAACATAAGATCCAAGTCCTGCAGCTCCACAGCCCCAAGTTCCCTACCGCAAAAGGACTTTGTAGCCCAGATATTTCTTACATGTGCTTATACTTTTTGTGGATATGTCTGTTTTGTCATATACTTTTGTGAAAATAATGTATTTCTGGAAAAAAAATGAACTGTATGAAAAAGAGTATAGACAAAAAACTCGTTTTCAGAACCAGGGATGAATAGAACCTGATCAGACCTGATATGCTATGATAATTGTGATTTTGCAACACATTTCACTGTGTTAGACAAGTTGAATAATTTTTCAGGCATGCTAGAGGCCTTTGCATTATTAAGGAGCCTCTACAATGTGTAGGTCTGATGAGAGGTTGTTACAGATTACAAGCTTGCTGCTTTTTCCTCACTACCATTTCATTTGAATCTTCACTTGCCTTAGTAAGCTGGGGAAAAGAATGCCAACTTTTCTTCAATATTCTATGTTTATGGAGGAGTACATTTTACTTTGGGACAGGGGAAGTCTTTTCACTATATTAGGAGAATTGAGGTTATTAAGCCTGGAGAAGAGAAGGCTTTGAGGACACATTAGAACACCTTCCAGTATCTAAAAGGGCTACAAGAGGGCTCAAGTGCATAAAGAGACAGGTCAAGGGGGAATGGCTTCAGGCAGCAGGTTTAGTTTAGATATTAGGGAGAAATTCTTCACCCTGAGGGTGGTGATGTGCTGGCACAAGTTGTGCAGAGAAGCTGTGGATGCCCCTACTCCTGGAAGAGTTCAAGGAAAGGCTGGGGGCTTTGACCAACCTGATCTAGCAGAAGGTGTCCCTGCCCGTGGTAGGGGATTTGGAGCTAGATGATCTTTAAGGCCCCTTCCAACCTAAACCTAGCCATTCTGTGATTCTGTGATCCTTGAAATCTCATCATAGCTGACTATCTGGACATTCCATGATAGAAGAGGATCACTATTGCCTTTCTTTGTGGTATTGATCTTTCTGAGGCAGATGTGCTTCAAGACAGCCTAGAGTACTACTCATGCATACCTGAAAAAGCATTTTTATCCCCGGATTCAGAGACATATTTGGGCTCTGAACACTGTTTAATGTCATAAACACAATAAGAAATAATCATCAATACAAAATTAATGCATTTATAATACATGTCCTCAAGAAAAGCTATAATTAAGCTAATTAGCTAGTTATTTTCAATTTGAGTTGCTTGTCATAATAGCAAATTTTTTCATGGAAGGAAGACTGCCTGACTTATTGAACCATTTACTTACATGGACCTTGCTGGGATATTTCCAGCAGACATGGGGAAGTCAAGCATCTCATTTATGATTGCAATAGGTCAAAAGACACAGAAAGAGTGAATTCAGGCTGCCCCATTCCCAGCCCTGAACACTAGATTACACTGTATAATCTGTAGCTTTGCAAAACAACCCAGCAGATCAGTGATACTACAGTCCTGTGTCAAATTATCCTATTCCATCCTTTCAAAACAAATTTGGCCCAGATGATTGCATTTAAATGAGAACTTTGCTGGAAATATTTTTTACTAAAAAAGAATGATTTTGCATAATAGACATTATGCATTTCTAAGAGATGTCAGAAATTTTTTGTATATATATAGGTAAATGAAAACATGGGGTTGATTTAAGCAATCATAAGCATTACATCTGTACATACTTTCTGGTTTTGAAGGATTATTTACTGGTTAAAAAGTAAAATTTGGAAGTTGCCACTATAAAACAGTAGTGTCCTCAGTGCCAGGTGCTAGGTAACTGTGTAGGCTGGAAGTTTCCTAGTATCTGAAGCTGAAGCAAACACCATTTTGGTGTGACATTTGTTCCTCATGATTCATGGTAAATTTTGTGCCATTGTATGAAATCTACTTGCACTTAGGTGTGAGTTGTTCAGGGCTGCACAGTATACTAATCTTTCTGCTTCCCTTTTTTCATCTTCTGGAAAGAAGTCAACAGTAGAAAGAGCATGTTTCCAGCCACTGAGAAGTTTTTTCCTGCCTCATGCTAGGGAAAATGTTGCCTTCATGTAGGAGCATGTTCAATGTTACAAGGGTAACTCACATGTAATTTGCTGATGTGGAAGGGGCTGTAGGGCATGGCTCTCCCCTGCTGGTATAGTCACCAGTGTGTCAGAGGCAATGGTCAGCCTCATTAGTCTGGCCTGACTATTGCAATACTATGGAGTCTCTACACTCTGACATTGCATTCTAACCCTGGGAATATCATAACACAGATTGTAAGTGGTGATATTTTTCCACACAATTGCCAATTTCAAGTAAACAATTATAATTAGCTGCCTTTACATTGCTTTAATAGAATACAGAATGGTTGAAATTAGAAGGGAATTCTGGAGGTTGTTTTGTCCACCCCATCCTGTCCCTCTGCCCACAGGTAGAGCTACCTAAAGCTGGTTGCCCAAGACCATGACTAGACAACTTTTGAATACTTCCACTGACCCTTATACTCTAATACTCCACAACCTCCCTAGGCAACCTATCAAAATTTTTAACATGAGCAGGTATATAGAGGATGTAATGGATGCTAACATGCTTCAGCTTTCTGAGACATTTCAGTGAGCTCTCTTTGGACCAGGAAGAATTAAAAATATGACCTGTAGTAAAAACCTAATAAACTCTGCTTCAGCCACTGTGCTATGTCCCTTGAGGTGATAATGGTCTCCCCACTGAATCCACTCCTGCATCCTGAAGTACAGGGCTAATTCTCCCTGCATTTATAAAAAATGGCTTTCAAGTAACAGCAGGTAGACAATTTCCATCAGCACCATTTGCTGAAACTCCTCCATCTCACACCCCTGTGGTCTGCTTGTCAACACCAATACATCCTCAGTGGAGCCACAACTTCCACACAGCAAATTCTTTATGCCAGGAATAAAATGCATTCTCACTCCCCTCTGGCATCACAGCTGTCATTCCTGTAGGTTATCCTTAAAAATTAGAAGGCTGAGCAGTCACCATTTGTATGAAGTTTAACAAAGACAATTGCCAGATTCTGCACCTGGGATGGGGCAATCCAGGATGTATGGACAGCCTGTGGAATGAGATTCTGGAGAGCAGTGCCACAGAAAGGGATCTGGTGGACAGGAAGTTGAATGTGAGTCAGCAGTGCCCAGGCAGCCAGGAGGGCCAAGCATGTCCTGGGGTGCATCAGGCACAGCATCACAGCCGGGCAAGGGAGGGGATTGTCCTGCTCTGCTCTGAGCTGGGGCAGCCTCACCTCGAGGGCTGGGGGCAGTCTGGGGTGCCACAGTGTAAGAAAGATACAAAGATGAGAGGGCATCCAGAGGAGGGCCAGGAAAGTGGTGAAGGCTCTGGAGGGGAAACCTTACAAGGAGCAGCTGAGGGCATTTGGTCTGTTCAGCTGGAGAAAGGAGACTGAGGGGAGACTTCACTGTGGTCTGCAACTGCTGTGGAAGTAGAGGAGCAGGCACTGATCTCTGGGGTGACCGGTGACAGGACCGAGTGAATGGCATGAAGCTGTGTCAGGGCAAGTTTAGGCTGTATGTTTAGAAATGGTTCTTTACTCAGAGAGTCATTAGGCAATGGAACAGGCTCCCCAGGGAAGTGCTCACAGCACCAAGCCTGACAGAGTTCCAGAAACATTAGTACAATGCTCTCAGGCACATGGTGTGATTCTTGGGGTGTCCTGTGCAGGGCCAGGAGCTGGACTCGATGACCCTTGTGGGTTTCTTCAAGTCTGTGATTCCATGGCAAGGCTACTTTGAGGAATAGGGACAAAGACCAGCATTTCAGGTTACTCAAGGACAAGAGCACTGTGAAAACTTGCCAGCTGATTAACTCTACAGGAGTGGTGCTCAGTGGACTCCTACAGAATTAAAGTCAGCATGATGTAGAGGCCTGCCAATTTACCAAGTGCTTCACTATCCAAAGGTCCTACTAATCCTTAGGGATCTAGATTTCTCTGTTGCTTTTGGCCAAGCAGTGGTATCATGACAGTTGTCTAACAAATGCATGGATTGTGAATGGTAATGCTTAGCCTTAAGAGGGCAAAACTCCAGGTCTGCATCTCCTGGATGCTTTCTGACTCTTAAATTTCTATTTAACAAGAAGAGTTCCAGAAAAAGAATTATTTGGGAAAAGCTACACTTCAGAACGAATTTGCATGTAAAAACACAGTTCCTGGAACTGCTGGACTGTGGAAATATCAGAGACAACAAGAAAAATCAGGAGAGTTTATTAAGACTGTGCACAGCTCTCCCATGCTAGCTCTCCATGCAACACATCTCAGGTGTATGTGCACAGCAGAACCTGTTTTTTTTCTGAACAACACCACACAACAAATCAGAACTGCATAGCCTGGAGGTCAGATCAGGACAGATTTACAGCCAGCCAGCTGAGTGATGTATAAGTGTCAGCCCATTCAGCCAAAAGAGGATGGCTGTGGAAATTTTTAAGGCTTGGTTTCTGTATCTCTACCACCTGCACTCCTCATTAGTTATAAAATTTATGACAGAAAGTACTGCTTCTGAAGATATTCATATCTCTATGCTAGATGAGCAGTTAAAAGTTTGAGAGTGAGACTTCATAGGAGATTATTAGATTCTGCATAATTCTACCAGAATGAGATAATTTTACATCTTGTTCACAGGGCAATATATTTGTAATGTACAGTACCCAAAATTAGAAGTCTATCACCTTCTATGGTGAAATATGCTGTAGCTTCTCATGAGTTTAGTGCAAGTCATAAGGTATGAAACCCATGGTCCATCTCATCTTCTACATTTCTTCAAGAGTAGCTGCAGAGAAGTAGCTACAAACTTAAAAAAAAAAAATAGTGCAGGAAAAGAGAAAAGAGCCTGCTTAATGCCAAAGGACTTGCTATTAATAGCTGAAAGACACTGGTTTAAATTATGGGGTTTTATGTCCCTACCCAAAACTTGGATCATTAAGTCAGTAGTGTTGCTAGTCATATAACTGTCCAGTCTTCCCTTTGTATCATGCAGCTGTGTATTGCACAGCCTAATTATTCATTGTCTAGAAAGAATCAGCAGTTGTTCCTTCTTGTTTGATTGAAGGCCTCTTTTATGCCAGGAGGAATATTAGTCCCTATTCCTCCTGCCACACAGCATTTATTTTTTAACACTTTATTATGTCCCCTCTGGCTTGTTTAATTTCTCGAGGAAATCACACTATTCTTTGCAACTATTCTCTATTCATGGAGGAGGGTTTTTTCATCTCCTAATCATTCTCATTATCATTCTTGTAGAGACCCCCCCTCTGTTTCTCTTTCCTTCCTCCTCTTGTAGTAATTCTGCATAAACACATTACTTCTGACATCAGATGCTCAATTGTCAATGCACAGCAGTATCCACTCCATTCACTCAAAACATTTATCAGACATTATGACCATCTGGCTCACTGGCCAGGCCACGTACAAGAGGCAAAATGGCTCTAAGAAGCAGCAAAAAAATTACAAAAACAGGAACATCATCACCACCCAACCACTTTAGCCGTGCTCTCCCATTAAGATTGAAGTGATGGACTGGGGGCTGCTCAGCCATGTCTGATGCAATATTTCAGGTGCACCTCCCTTCATTGTGCTGCTCAGTGTTGGCTCTAGAAAGGCTATGGTAGCACTGGGGGCTTGCAAATAACCCAAAATAATGTGTGCTGAAGAACTGACACATCCAGGGCAATCAAGACTGGCAGTTGCTGGACAGTTCCCTACACCTGGAGATACCCAATCCTCTTGGTCACCAGAACTGGGAAAATATACTGTGATTCATATGTGTGGGTATTTTGATGGGAAGAAGTTTGGCCATTCTCACATAAGAGTCACAGGATAAGGAGCATGGACATGTTTGGTCATTGCCCAGGTTTCCACGCCACCATGTGACTCCATCTATAATTTTGTCTTGTCTAACTACAAGTTGTAAGAAAAGTTGAGGTAAGAAAAGTACTTTTTCTTGATGCAGACAGTGGCTGAATTGAGGATAATTTCATACACGTTTACAGAACTGTGAATAACAAATGTGAAGAAAAAAATATGTGGATATAAGACATTATAAAAATTAATTTATACTTTTTTCCCAACTTATTGAGAAAAATGTAAATAATGAAAAGAATTTTAATAATCTTTGGTTTTATGACTCCCTGAAATTTTCTAATAGGCAATATATAAAAAAAGAGGTAAAAATGCTTTTAATTGCTTTTCTGCTGCTCCAACAAATTGTCAACCAAAAAGCAAAATATTTTATTACTGTACAAAAGACTACAGAAAATTAAGGATTTTTTTGCGGGGTGCTTTTCATTCTGTTTTAAAATTTTTATTGTATATATTTTTTGGTTTAATTTTTCATGGTTAGCAAAATCAATGAGACTCATTCAAATGAAGTTGTCCATTTCCCATACACGTTAAAAAATGCAGATTTTGATGGAACTTTTTCTAAGAGTGAAATGCTGAATTCCAACTGGTTATGACAATATTTATTTTGTTGTCTATATCTATGTCAAAATACTGGTCCATGATCTATCAAACTTTATATTTTTAAACGTAAGTCCTTCATGTGTTAAAGTCAAAGCTTAGTTGAAAAAGACTCAATCCAAGCAAGTTTTACATCTTATCAATGTTCCCATTACCACGTACTTCTGTAGACTGCTCTGTTTTCATAGCAAATACTTTTGACCTTCAAAAAGTCAAGAAACATCACAACAAAACCCTTATTTTATATGTTTTCCTCAGAAACTAAAACCTGTTAAAATACTCATCATGCATTTAAATACTATTTAGTAATATCCAATGAGTTTTTGAATCTTTCAGTTGTAAAATCAAATTGCGTTCTATTTTATATCACTAAATTAATCCATTTTCCCTCAATAATTATGGAGGTTTTTTCATAGTGTCATATATGAAAAGAACCTTTCTGTACCATTATGTGAAAGTATGAATATAATTTCTTACTAATTTACATTCTCAGATTTTGGCTTTGTGTGATGCTCAAAATATTTTAACAGCACTAAATATTATAATGAAAAGCACTTAAGAGTTGGTGGTTTCATTTTTTTTTTAATTGTGATAACATCTACTGCCTTGCACCTATATTTCCTTCTCTCCTGTCTTTGCCTAATTATGCTGTAATTAATATCTTCTAATCAGTAGAGTGCTATGCAGGCAGAGGAGTCTTCATATTATACAGGCTGGTCCAAGTTAAACAATTAAACAATCTTCTTCCACTGAGTTCAGAAATCCTGACATTCAGGCTGTAAATGTAAGGAATTCAGTCAGAACAGTCTGTCCACCTACTTGATAGATTTTAGTCTGAAAGTTCTTCATAAACATATCCCCGAGAAAGGGATCTAACTTGATCTAAAATCAATCTCAAGACTTAAGGGAACAAGAAGGCACCACCTCTGACTAAGTTATTTTCCTCTTTAATTATCATCAGTTTTACATTACCCAGATTTATTCATCATTTGAATATTTTTTAGCTTCAAAATCTACATTTTGAATATTTCTGGTTTTGGGGATTATTTTTGTTTATTTTTGAAACATTAGAGACTCTTTACTATAGGATAGGAAAGTGTATCCCCACAAAGAAATGTATGTGTGTTATAAATTTATATATATATTCCTTCATAATTTTGGTAAATATTTACCCTACATAGTGATATACATAGCTTGCCAAATACTAGGAGCCACCGTACCTAAGGACCAGCCTTCCATATTTTCCTTAGATGAGTGTTTGAGTGTTGAGGGATTCAGTTGCCCATATGTTATCCTGGTGCTATTTATGATTGTTATAGTCCATGTAAGAAAATATTTTCCTGAGAAAATAAATAAATTAAACAATCTTATGAAATCCTATTAATCTGGAAGGAGCACAGAGAGCACCTAAATCAATTTTTCATTTTAGAAAAAGCTTAATAGAAAATAAGCTCTATAATAATGTTTATGAACTCAGGCCTACACCCAGAGAAAGACAGCACCAAACATTTAGCATAACTCTTGCTGTAAATTATGAATTGTAGAATCAAAATTCCATTTAGGTTGGAAAACCTAACATCCTCCATGTGCTGTTTAACATTCTCCATGTGCTATTGCAGGGACTATTGTTGCCAAACAAAAGGATAAGAACTTAATATTTAAGCCAGAGTTTAAAATCTAGTATGATGGTCCTCAGGGACACCATAAATAAAAATTTTGTGGACCAAATCCCATGAGAAATAAAAACTCAAATTATAATTTCAAAAAGAAATTGGGAAGCAGCTAACAACCTCTACTGTCTTGCCTTCTTTCATATTATCAGCCAGATTTGGACTATAGCTTAATTGCAAGATCCCAAAACACTTTATTTTATCCCTTTTTTTCACCTAGTACCACTCTTTTACTACCTGCACCCACACTGGTAGTTATCACTATGGGGCCCTCTGTCCATGTTCCATTCTATTTTAGAGTGGCATTTGAAATAATTATGGTTTTAGAGAGGGATAGGGTTGTGTTTTGTGAGTGATATTTTTCTGAAAGGAAAACATAGCAGTAGCAAAGTCCTGTTCTCGTACAAGATTCACTAATCATAAGAAACCAGGTTTTGTCACACGTATCACAGAAATATAATCATATGGTATATAAATAGAATTGTTTTTAAATAGAATGAGCTGTCAAAGTCTTCATTCAGGCTTAATCAGCAGATCTATAAGAGAAAAGGCTGATTGAAAAGGAAACTCAGCAGCAATTTAGCACGAGGGCTAATAACACTTCAATTTCATTTCTTTTAAGCTAGAGGAAGTCATTGACACAGATGTCACTTAGAAGGGTAAAACATAAATACTGATGTTTTGCAGACCTCGCAGGAACAGAAAAAAAAGGGTGCAGGTATATTGTAATACTGGTGCAACATATATCATCCATGTGATTACCAAGGGGGTATTTATGCTCCAAGGAAAAGAAAATATGTCCTCTCTCAATCCCCCTCCACCAATAAATTGAAATGACAGAAACAAGAAAACTATATTTTAAAAAATACCTCCTTCAAAATTTGAAAATGTAGAAAATTATTGTGATGGTGCAGGCATATAAAATATGCGTATATTCAATATATTGATATTAAAAACTGTGTATGTGTGTGTGTGTTTGTGATGCAGATCCCAGTGAAGATTCATCGACTTGTTTAAGGTAATCAGCAGCCCCTAGTAGCAGTTTCAAAGGTTAATTTGCCTTCATTTATACCTCTTTAGCTGATTTATCATTTTCAGTGTTAAACGAGGAGCAAGACAAAACAGAAGTGCTGAGTTTCTGAAGCTGCATTCTTGCAGAAGAACTGACTGAGCCCAGTTGAAGGAACATATTACACAGGCCTGGGTGACACTGGTGCCACAAAGGCTGCTGGAGGGGCTTATCAGCATTGGTCTTCTATAGATGTTGAGAAACTACAGATCTTCTGGTACCGTTCAGAGATAAAAGCAGCTCTAATGTTGCATCCTAGGGTGAGGTACCAGTGGGGGTTGGCTCCTGAATTTCTTAATGTAAGGACTTTGAGGGGTGATTTCCATCACTAAATGCATTGGTTCTTCCATCACAAAGCTCTGAAAACCACCAGGAGATTTTCTTCTGCCTATCAGAGGGAAAGAAATTGCCACTCAGCCTAAGATTAACCTGTATGGTATGATTTTTTTTTTGCTTTTATGAATACTAGCTATGCGCTGTAACTTATTTATTTCCATTATTTAATAAGAAGTGAATAATTTCATAATTATATTTGATGCTTGCATAATTAAAAACACTGCCGTATTATAAAATTCCCAATCCTTAAGATCAGAATTCTTAACAAGTCAAGTTCTATCAAAACCCATCAATTTCATTAGTTCTAAAATTTTGCATTTCATATTTTGAGCTTAACAAAACCTTGACCGAATTACAGGTTGAGTTTCGCCAAAAGGTTGTTCACTTTCCTGTTGGAATAATGAGGTGGTTTGTTTTTAGTTTCTCAAGACTTAGATCCAGATACCCAGGCTTTCCAGAGTCTACATTTTCAGAGGGTCTTTGTGCATGCCTTTGCCATAATTGTCACAAGCCTGGAAACTCTGGGAACTTTGACAACATACCACCTATTAGACTCCTCATTTTCATGCTTTTTAATTTCAATAATGCTTGTTGTCTTGGTATCCTCAAATGGCCATGGAAAAAAAGTCTGTAAACTCTGAAACCAGCCTAATGTATCATCCTGGTAACTATAAAGCCTTGAACATATGTGAGGTAATGAAAGCAATTGCCATTATTGAGAATTTTCATAGTAAGCATACCAAGAACCTGAAATAAATTTAATTCATTTAGAAGATACTGCACAGCTGAGAAAGCACATCTTCAGAATTTCCACCCTTACTTAACCATTTTATTTTGATTTTTGCAGAACTTTACATGTTTTTTAGTTAGAATAGAAGGAAAAAAAAACACCCTACTGAAATATTAAACTGAAAATAATGAATTACAATGCTTGAGGGAATTTCCTCCTGGCCTGCACTGACCTGTTTTCTTACTTGATTTCTTTTTTCCCTGAGAAAAGTTTGGGGATTTTCATTTTTTTTGACTCTTCCTTTGAAACTACCTTTTCTCATTTATCTTAGTTTTGTATGATATAATTTTGTTAGCGTTGGGTAGAGGAAGAAAGCATGGTTTTCTTTCTCCCTCATTAATTGCTTTATCTTTATAATGCTGTCAGTCCTTCCTGAAGAACAAGGAAAAAAGCAAACTTCTTTGTAAATGTACTCTGTATCATTGCTGTCCTACTAATGGCTAGGAAAAGATAAATTAGTCAAACTTAGAATAGGATGGTGCTTAGGAAGTCAGAACCCAAAATAAAAAATGGTTGTAGAGAGAATAATTCTGGACTGTTATTGGCTTACAATAGGCTTGAATCATGATACTCCTCCTTACTAGACTGTCTTTTCTGATCAACCACTAGATGTTGGATACTGAAGCACTATCCCTGTGTGCTTTAAACTTTTATGGGGTCCTGTTATATGGATGATACTGTCCTCTGAATGCTGGCTGTTCCATCAGGGTTTACTTGTCCTTGGTTTTTTGGAGTTTCTCCTGATTTTTTTTTCTGGATGCCATGAAAACACCAAAACCAACATAATGGACAAGTGAAAGGACAAGCAGATAGTTTTAATCAGTTTAACATTGTGGCATAGTATGCACTGGTTAAGCCATATATAGACCTATTTTCAATATAGAAGCACCTATAGCTTTTCATTTCAGTGCTTTTGATGCTTTTCATAAATTGGGTATTATGTGTGTACTGTGGTGACTGTCTTTGTCACTACTTAGGGTGAGATTCATGTGATGAAATTTAGGCAGCTACTATCTATGCTAATCACTATATATTCCCTTTAAAGTAAAAAAAGGCAGTTCATGCAAATGACTACATCAAGCCAGTCACCCTCAGCATGTGACTGTCGCACATGTAGGTGTCTGAAAAGATTTACAAAATGAAATGGAAGCAACATGCACCAGAACACAGAAATGAGAACACTCCAAACAAGAGATTTATCTGGGTATTTACATATACTCATTTTGAGCTTCCTACCTCTGGCTTTTCTTTTAATACATATCCTAAGCAACCTGCAGTAATAATGATGACAGTTTATCTTCCTTTGTGTCTTCAATATAATTTTAATCTCCTTTAATAAGATTGAAGTCTGTTCACTTTCTGCTTCCAAGACAGCACCAAGATGTTGTTTATTTTTATATGCAAAGGAATTTTTACTTACCTATAAAGTATGAAAGAAAATGCTGATATAATCTTTAAATTATTATTATGTAATCATAGAATTGTTTAGGTTGATAAAGTCCTTTCAGATCATTGAATCCAACTGTTAACCCAGCACTGCCAAGCCCACTATTAAGCCATGTCCCTAAGAACTACATAAACATGTCTTTCAAGTACCTCCATGGATGTGACTCCATCACTGCCTTGGCAGCCTGTTCCAGTACTTTACAGTCCTTTCAGTGAAGAAATTGTTCCTAATACCCAGTCTAAACCTCCCCTGGCACAGTTTAAGGCTTCTGCTGCTCCTCATGACATTCATGCTCCAGACCCTTCCCCAGCTCCATTCCCTTCTCTGGACACACTCCAGCCCACTCAAGAGGGGCCCAGAACTGAACACAGCATTGGAGCTGTGGCCTCAGCAGTGCCCAGTACAGGGGACAATCCCTGCCCTGGTCCTGCTGGCCACACCATTGCTGATCCAGGCCAGGATGCCATTGGCCTTCTTGGCCACCTGGGCACACCCTGGCTCATGTTCAGCTGCTGTTAAACAACACCCCCAGGTCCCTTTCTGCTGGGCCTCTTTCCATCACTCTGACCCCAGCCTGCAGCCCTAAAGGGGGTTGTTATGACCCAAAAGCTGGACCCAACACTTGCACTGTTCACCCTCATACAATTGACCCCAGACCATCAATCATACCTACACTGTTGTCACAGCAACAAAAAGTTTACCTCTCTGCCTGTTTCTAGTACAATTTTCTTTCTTATGGTTTAAGTAACTCTTTTCCTTTCAATACTAAGCCACCTTTCTTCTACACTTTAATAGACAAATTTGGGAATGAATAGTAATGTTTCATTCATTGATCTTTTTCAGGAAGTCCTCTGGTTAACATACAAAAGCAGATAGGGTTTGAACTTCCGGAAAGACTATCTGTGAAAGTTACACCATTTCTGACTGACCATTCTGTAATGCATTAAGGCCTACTTTGGCAGGTATCAGACACTGTGCAGATTGACAAACTATTTGGTGACAGGGAAAACTAATGTTTCACTACATCATACCTAGTAAAAAATAAAATGAGCTTTCAGTTAGAAAAAAAAAACCTTTAGGCTTGAAATGCACCTAGCAACTTCTAAAGCTGTGTATATGATTATTTAGCTGTATTCAAAGTTGTTGTATTATCCTAATCTCTGTTCTTATATTCTTGACTATTTTGATGCCACACGTATTTATGTGTTCAGTTTCCTTTCATTTGCTTTTAGCAGGACCCTTACAGGTTCTCTTTGATTTTGTTGCTTTCTTTGGCTCGTAGTGTATGGTTTGCATGTCAAGTACTAGGCCATGCAGACAGCATGCTTAGCTTCCAGGGAGACTTGTGTTGCTATTTTAGCCAAGTGGAACACAGTTTATATGACTTGACTTTAGATCTTCTGGTTCTTCTTGTTTTATGATATAAAGCTGGGCAGATGATTCATGTCCCAAAAATGATTGATACCTTCATTAACTCCAAAGTGACCTAAAGTTTGGTGCCTCAAATATGAACATCTAGTGTGGGATTAAGCTCCAGATGCTAAATTAGATGTTTCCAGGTAAGCTAAGTATCTACTCCAAAATGCAAAATGACCAACTGAATTGCCTTAAGGTGTCCAGAAAGTCCATATGGAGTTGTCAGAAATGACCAAGAGACAAGGAGAGATTCAGGCTTTTCAGAGTGGCAGTTGCATGCTGGATGGAAGCCTCTAAGACAACCTAATTGGCACCAGATATGCATTTTTTCATGAAATATAGTCAGTGCCATCAAGAGGGTAATTCAACTCAGTTTACAGAAGATATCTGTGGTGAAAATCACATCCTAAATATACGTGTCTTATAGCTTTGAGATTCATAATGATTTGGTCTTGTCATTCCTGTATCAGCTCCTTGTGGATGTCTGATATCCTAGGGCATTATAAACCCATTTATGTGTGTATAACGAAGTCCCATGCTGGACTATCACCAGGTTTAGATGTTTTAAACTGAATCAAATCCCTAAAATAGGTGAAATAATCTTGCTTTCTAATCTCTTTCTCTCTCATTCCAAGTGACATCAGGATGGTTTCTTAAGTATGTTAAAATGTTGGTATAACTTCATTAAAATAATTTAATGAAATCTGTGCATGAAAGCAGTTTGTGCTGGCTGAGGAACCAATCCAATAGTTGTAAAGTGCTTTGAAACCATTCAGTAATGAGCACTATAAAACTGCACAGTAATATCTTCTAATAGATTTTCCTTAATTAGCCACTAAAACTGTAGAGTTAGATCTTCCCCCTCCAAAAAAAAAAAAAAATCATTCAAAGTGAAACATTTTAACTGACTTTGCTATTTAAACATAAAATATGCTCTCTTCTCTCAGTCAAGAGAAAGCGCCTAGGCCACTGAATTTGCTCTGTCCTTGCATTCCAGTGGTAATCCAGCGATAAACAGTTATCATGCCATGGAATCTGAAGAAATTTCTGACAATAAATCATAAGAGAACGGTATGTTCAACTTACACTTAGTGGACATGATGACACTTATCTAGATGTAGGGAGAGATACATTATGGGTAAGCCACATGAGATGCTTAAAGACTTCAGCAGGGCTATATTACACATGAAGAGAGAAAAAAAAAAAAAAAAAGAAATTCCAGAGCACTAAAAAGAAAAGTCACATTTGAATTTGCCGTTTAGCTGTCAAAATACATCCTACTGATTGTGCTACCAGTCAACAGAATGCATATTTAGTACATATCATGCATGAAAAGCAAAATTCTTTGAAATACATCACAGACCTACAGCACAGGCATATTTCCTCTGGAAGTAGATGAGTGCCATTTAACCAGAGCTCAGTTAATGACTTCTGTCATTGTGCAAATCAATGAGGCCTCTACAATGGTTCATTTTATTTATTTTCCCTTTTGAACATGAGCAAGTATAATTGTATTCTTTAATTAAACCAATTTTAATTATATTTTGCATACTTAAATACAACGTTTTTGTACAATGATATACAGCCCTAGACACACAAATAATACTTAATAGTAGAACAAACATCATGTTCATTCCTCTGGTCCTTTTAGCTGTCTTCCAGTAAAAGCCATTTTATTTGCTTGAGCTGCTGAAGGTCCTTCCAATCAGCAGTGAACATTCATTTCAATAGAAAAGTAACTGATGGTAATAATAGCCCAAAGAAAAATTATACTTGTCAAGAGGGGATTTATTTCTGTATGAGGGAGTAAGGCATTATAGTTATAATACTACCTATATAATGAATCCCAGGCACTTGGCCTAAGATTGCATGAAACTCCAAATAACTGAGCAGCACAGCAAGGTCCTAATTCTAAAGTACCTTCTTAACAGCATATCAGAACATAGAGAACAGTCTTGTAAACATCTTCACCAAATGTCATGTAGCATCAATTATAATATTTTTTTCTTTGCTTCCACTTACACCAGTGTATTATATTTTTAAGCAAACCATGCTTCCTTAATGGAAGTAACTTTTTTTTTTAAATGTAGCCTTTCAAAATCTTGCCCTTCCCTGCTGAGGTTAGCTCTCAGAACAATATAATCACACTAAACAAACTTTTCTAGTCTCTTGTTTTTATTATCAGCATTTGAGGCTGTATACTATTTTTTCTCTCAAGATTTATTGAGTTTTTTATAAATAAAGATATAATAAATCTGTTGGAATTCTGGATGAAATGCTAGCCTGTGTCTAATGAATTCCATTGATTTTCAAAGGAAAGAAAATAAATTATGTTAATGGCATAATGTTCAACCATTAAATTTGATATAATTAATTTAGACAGCTAGTTCTCACACTTCTCACTATCTCCCTGCCCTCCAAAGTGATACACTCCGTAGCTGTGAACAACAGCGGTCTTCAAGTTTTGTTTCAAAGTCATATACAATTATTGACTTTGCTTTTCTTTTTATAGACAACATTTTCACCTTAACCTTCATAAAGTTACTGTGAATTTTGCAAGTGAGCTTGCCATGTAAAAGTAAAAAAAAACCCCAAAATACAAAGAAAGCCCATCCCCCCCAAAACAACCCCCAAACAAATAAACACCCACTAGTTCATTTTGTTCACTGTGTTATAGCTGTTGTTTAAGTGTACTGTATTATAGCTGTTGTTTAAGTGTTATGTTATCTGTGTTACTGGATTTATCAGATACTAAAATCTTATGTATGATTTTCACTGATCTGGAGTGATGCTAGTTCTGTTCTGTATGGGCCACTGCTGCCTGCTAAACCCCAAGCAGAAACTACAAAGGGCATGATGTATTTCCAAACTTGAAAGATTTGTAAAAACACACTTTAGCAAGGCCACAGGATACAAACCATGTTCCAGAATCATGAGAGGTACATCACAACTTCTACATATATTAATTACTTGAGTTTATCACTTTCAAGCATACTGGGGGTTTCTTCCTTTTTTTGAAATATATTTCTTTCAAACATATTTACAGTTTTTTTTTTTCCTTTTATTTGTTTTACACCAAAATTTTTAGGTGTTTTTCAAATTAACAGGTTAAGGTATACTGTGTGCTAAGTGTTTAATACATAAAAACCTTTTAACTGCTTTGAAATAGAGAGAAAGAACTTAAGTAGCATTTTTTGCATTGTAGTACCTTGGTTTGAATTTTGACTTGGGTTTAAGAACTCCAGTAACATCATTTAAATTCATCAAGCACTTTCAATAGCATATTCATGCCAAATTTTATTTTCTGTTACAAAATTGTATTTGGAAAAAAACTGTATGATACAAATATAAGCAACTCTGATGAAAACATGCAATAAAACCCGAATTTTACAGTGACTGAATGAATAAAGAATGATTTATATATTCATGCTGAGCATGACTTGAGTTTTTCACTTACAAGTACTATGATCCCTCTGGCTTACAGTGCATCTCCTCTGGCCTGGCTTCTCCCCAGACCAGAATCACTTGAGTTTGAAGAAGCATTCTGGGGAAAGATTGCTACATGATTACCCTATTTTTCCAATTCTTCACCACATCTTCACTTTTCATTACCGCTTGAAATAGAATACTGGACCAGGCAGAATTTTGATCTTACCTAGAAAGGCCATTTATGGGAAATCAAAAGAGTATTTCATATCCCTGAAGTGAAATTAATTTTCAAATTATTTTAAGGATATTATTAACTGAGAGTATTGTGGCACTATCTGTCCTGCAGTTCTCTATATCTCACATTAACAAAATATGACCTCTTCTGACAGCATTGTCAAGTGTTCATCTATTCACTCCTGGAAAAGAATATTGCTACCTAGAGTTACATCCTCAATCTGTGCAAATTGTCATGGCTCATGAAATTAGTGCAACTATAGTAATTTATACCTGCTGAGCATCTGGTCCCTGGAGAGTACTGGGGAAAAAAAATAAAAAAAGTTTAAAATCTTCACTGATGTCTCACATCTAATTTAGATTCTCATTTAGACCTTTTTGGCCAACTTCTCTTCCAGTGCTAGTTCCCTGAAATTAATGGAGTTATGCCAGCAGGGAGTTTGACCTGCTATTTTTGGACCAGAAATTCTTATTTCCCAAAAGAAAAAAACATACTACTCACCATTGAAGCAACACTGGAAAGCTTTTGAATTTATGGCAAATTTCAGGCAGGACAAAATAACCTGGTGATAGAGGAATGACTAGTTATTGTTCAAACTTAATTATAGGGCAGACCAGTTGCCCAGCTTTCCTGTTTCATGCTGAAAGTGGCATGTTTCACACAGGGAAAACTTCCAAGCTGGCTCCTCCACCAACCAGAAGATTTTACCAGGGGTTTAGTTCTAATTCTGAGAATAGAACAAATTAAAGCATGTCAGAAGCCAGCTGCCTCTAGCATTGCTCTAAAGGTGCTAGAGACTGCTACTGTTCTCCTGTGATGTTTGTCAGGGTTTCCATTGAGATACAAGCATTTATTTAATTCACTGAACAGAAGTTCTATACAGATAGTGGTGAGTGCATGAAACAAGGCTGGTAAAGCAAAGTCAGACATCAACACTGGCCATCAAAGAATAAGACATATTAGGTGCCAGTGACAGAAGTTCCATAAATAACTCAAAAGTTTCTTAGAAGTTCACAGCAAGATGTCAGAGAGACCTTACGTGTGTAAAATGACATTTACATGGAGTTTTAAGACTTAAATCAAGGGAGAAGGTATTTGTAGTCACAGATCTAACTGCAAGTTATTTGACCTTCTGGCTTCAATTGAATTTTATTAATCATAATTTATGTTGATGTTACAGGCATTTCCTCATGACTTCTTAGTACAGTTACTGCCTTCTGCTGAACACTAATATCTGGTTAAACTCCTGTGAACACATGCTAGATCCACAATACTTCTTTTTCCCAGCTGTATGTCTGTGATAGAGGGATTTTACTGTTTTATTTAGGCAGGCCATGACAGGGTCTGAATTGCTGTGATACGCAGATTTCTTTTACACTTTCAATGAAAAATTAATTTTAGGCAATTGTGAATGTGTGTTGTTGTTGGGGTCGTTGTTGAGGTGAAGCAGGCAAAGAAGCAGGACTGGCCTTTGTGAGGGTTTCACAGAGATGGTTATTTCAGCCACGTGTGCACAGTCCCAGAGTTCAGAGGCAAAGGCAAGAGGCTTGGTCTGAGAGTCCAGGTGAAGTACCTGGGGGTTTTGGGGTGGGGAAGTAGTGTCAAATAAC
>VZTT01065066.1:6714-19484 GCA_013400855.1 Buphagus erythrorhynchus | reverse complement strand
TGTTGCTAATTGTTGAAAATTGCATTGCTTCATCTTAAAAGGTATTACTACACATTTTTGCTATATTTCTTTTATGTCAAACCCTTTATTGGTTTAATAGAGTATTACTTACAAGAAAAATAAAATGTTAATTATATGTCTATAGTTTAAATTGCAAAACTACAGGAGAAACCAGAAAAACAAATGCTTGACTCAGAGAAGAGGAGATAATCTACTTAAAGAGACTCAGTAGATGATATAAATAACTGGATGCATCACAAAATCTTGTAAGGAGGTATATTATTGCAACACTTATAAAAATATTGCAAAACTTTAACTCAGGCTAAAAGTATAAGGACAGTTTGAATGAAGAAAATTATAAATTATGTACATTCTGAGCACAACAAACAGAAAAATCCAACCTAATTTCTCAATATCCCTTGCAAACAAAGTGGCAATTTAATTGCAGTTGATTTTGGTAAGGAATATTCATATATATATATACACATATAAAGGGTAGAAGTGGCAAATGAGAGGCAAAAAAGTCTTTGCATTTCTCAGTGACACCTAATATTTAGCCTTTATAAGCAAAAATCCATGCTGAAGAAATAATCATGATAATTTGCTTGCTTATGTAAAATATATACTTGTCTGCTTTTTTAAAGATTGACACAATAATAATAGATAATATTTGGTCTAGTATTTTAATAATCATATTTAGCTTAGTCTAGTTTGTTTTCTTATCACAGGAGTAAGATTTTGTTCATGGTGTTTTTACATGGGAGTAGAATTTAATTATTGAGTTACTTTTGTAAACTAAGCAAATAAAATATTGTGACATACTCTTTGGGAGGAAGAGTTGTAAAATTTCTGACCTTCCATGTCACATCAATTTTGATTGTTCAGTGTGTACTAAATAAGCAAGAAATATGCTTTAACTGGAATAGTGGACAACTAATATGTTGTCTCTTATCTGTGTTCACAAGCTACCTTTAATTCCTTGATAATGCCCCACTTTCAAAGGAGACTAGCAATTATCTTTGACCCTGAAAGTCTGACCTACTCTAGTGCAACACAGTGAATCCTGTCTTAAGCCATTACCCAAGAGACCAGTAAAAATTGGTCACCTACCACATATGACCTTTAGCTAAATCCATAGAAGACTGCAGTGGAAATCTTGGGAACTGCATTAAAGTAATTGTTTAAGGTAGGATTATCTTCCAGAGGCAGGATAGGATATGAATAAGGTTTATCTTTTATTGTTTAAAATAAAATACTGCCAACAGTGTAGTTTTTAATAGATGTTCTTTATTGGGAATGCTAAGTTCTTTTCCCAATAAACAGCCAGGCAGCTGGCAGAGACACACAGGTTAACTAAAAAAGCACATTACTGTTCTGATATTATTGATGATGCTATCAATGCTTTAGGTAGACTAAAAAGAGGAATTGCAGCTTGTTCCTGGGTCGGTCTCACAGCAGTCTTGTGTCCTCTGGCAAGAAGCAGATCGGTTATTAAAATCTCAAAAGGCTTCATTTACACTGTGGCAAAATCAAATTAAAGAAAAAAAAAAACTACTTATGACTTATACATCTCATTTTTGTCAGGGCCAAGCTAAGGACATGATCCAAAACTGAAAACTCCTTGAGAATACTGCTAGTGATTAAAATTAATGCAAGAACTGTGTAGGTTTTAAGAAATCACATAATTGTTGCATGACATTCTTACTCTCACGAATGCAGAAACTGAACTACAGATGCAAATTGTTTCTGGGGAAAAGACTGTTGAGTGATAGGTGTGGGATTTTCAGAAACAAACATGAGAACTATATCATGAACCTGTGGATGTGAGAGCCAGATGGACTTTTATCATTCATTCCCATCATATTTTTTTGGTCACAAAGGACTGGGTTGCACTAGATTTTGGTCTGGAAGAAATAGACTTTTCATTGGAAACTGTTAAATGCAATGGGAGAGGAAGGATAGCAACAGGGAAAAAATAGGGCAGCAGGGGAAACAAGAAAAAAATACTAGGAGAACAGAAGAAAATGGAAAATGAGGAGGAAATTATGGCAAAGCTGCTCATGCAAGTTCAAAGGTGCGAGTTAAGAGATTGTGTAGAGTTTGACTATAATGAAGTAAAGAAATGGAAAGGCAGAGAAGAAGACTGACTCATCAGTCATCAAAGTGCTGATACCCTGGTTGATGACAGAAACTCTGAAATAAATATTAAAAAGTCAAATGAGCAGTTAGTTAATCTCCTAAGAAGGAAGGTGGCTCCTGGAGTGAGAGGGGCAAAGATATTATCAAGAGTGCCTGGCAGAGGTGAGATGGGAAGGTCCTTTCACGTCTGCACCAAGGTATATAAAGGTAAAAATAGAAAAGAGATTCTTCTATTGATGAATTCTTTCAACGTTAGAAGGAGAGATACTGGGGAGATGAATTGTTTCTTGGCATTGTAGTCCTGTCAGTGCAAGCTTTCTGAAAACATGCTGGGTTTAGACTTGCAGGCAGTGCCTTTAACCTGTGAATTTCACCAGGGGTGATCTCAAAATTGGAAGATAAAATAAAATATGTTTTATCATCAGGTTTTTGTCAGTTTTTTAGATTCAGTTATTTGGTTCATCATTTTTTATATAAGAAAAGAAAAACCTAGAAAATTCCAAGAGAAATAAGAAAAAAAATATTGCTGAAAACTAAGTGTAGCTCCTAAATACAACCCATGCACTACTTTGCTGCCTCATATTTAAATTTCAAACTCTTAATGTCTGGGGAATTAATGGCTAAAGATATCATAAGGCGTATGCTGAATACATTATAGATGTAAGAGGATTATTCTGATCAACCAGATGGAAATGCATATTTCATCACACTACTACAGCTTTAACTCTGGCCCAAAATAAACAATTTTTTTTCCATCAGTGATTTCAGTATGTAAACAGAACATAGCACATACCCCTGCTGAAAAAGAAACAGTTTTGGCTGAGATTTTCAAAAGCAGTTAGTGGACCTGAACCACTCTGTGACTCCCTGAGCTTTGTAAACACCTTCCTAAGACTCTCATCTTTGTACAGGGCTAAAATGTCTAAAACAAGAGGTAGCTCTGAAATGTATCAGTTCATAACACTGCTTTTCTCTTAAATCTCTAAGCACTCTTCAGCTGAGCCTGACAGTTTGTACAAACCTATACAGTATTACCCTTTTGTTTTCACCTGTTGAAGTAGATATAACACTTGAATTTGTAAGGCAAACAAAAAGTACCCTGAATGAGGACTGAGGTGCTCTTTCTGGTTGCTCAAGGTAGCCCTAATTAAATATTATTAATTATGCCTGATTCTGTACTGTTATTCTATTTTCTATCTGGTAATTTGCTTTATCTCTAGTACAGTGATAGAACCTAAAAATGTAAAGAAAAGATATTTTAAAGGAAAGTTAGATATAACAGCTTCCAATAAGTACTTAATTAGAATATTATCTTACAAAATATATGTTATTAAGGCTTGGAGAGTCATTTTGCAATGGATAAAATAAACTTTGTACCACCCTTTATTAAGTTCATGTAGCTATTGCCAGACTCATAAGAAAATTGATAGAAACTTGTTAGGACTTTTTTTCCCAATGCTCACTGTCTGCTGGTCTGTTTAACCAGTCCAAGACCCACAAGCCATCGGGATGGATATTATGGTTTTCATAAGGAATTTTTATTGAAAAAAAAATTAAAAGTGAAGAATCGATCTGTATTGGAGACCTTTTCACACCTATGGTTTCATCAATTAGAATTTGTTTACTGTCTTTTCCATTGTCAGTAAAAGGAGCCTCACTGGACTTGGCACCTTTAGCTACTCTGAAATTGCTCTAAATGCCAACGTTTCAGAGCTGTTCTCTTACTTCTAGACTTATTCACAAAGGCTTGCAAGGGAATTCAGAAACAGGAATGGACTATCTTATTCCTAGTCTAATGAAGTGGCATTATTCAACTGTTCTGGTTGAAAATCAGGCCATCTAAACTGATGATACAAAACTAATCATCTGACATGGGGCTATTGAACAGATTTGGGGAAATCTCTGCTTGCGTTCAGTAATAGCTTTTTGATTATTCAGGTCCTACTGTAACAAAGTCATTGCATTGTCAATGTTACTGCTTCCTGGTTCCTGTGGGTTTTTAAAACTATTCCAAGAGCAAATGAGAGAGGAAAGTGTTGAAGTTACTCTTCTGTCTCTGCTAGAAAAGAACACACTTCCAATTTACTATAATGAAGGAATAATATTCTGTACACAGTGGTCTAATTAACAACCTAAGAAAATGCTTTGCCAAGACTTCTTCATAAACATGTGGGTGAGGATAAGAATGAGAGGGGGAAGACAAAAGTTAGTTCTTGGATTAACATTCAGAAATGTAACAATTTTGTGCAGCACTAAAGTAATTATTATATGTGATGTTGTAGACAGTGGATGGTATTAATTAGCTATATTTTAATATTGCAGTAATAATAACTTCTTAAGTTCTTGCAGCCAGCTGAACTGATGACTATATACAGAACTCATTTTTCTTAGGAAAACTACCATCATTGTGGATGAGATAAATGGTTTGTCTAATGCAGTAACGTTCCTACTGCCATGACTACTGGCAGCTAAGTTCAGAGGCAAGTACCAAACCACCATAGCAGACAACTTTAGATTTCCAGTTCAGGACATATATCAAGGAGATTCACTTGATATATGCTATCTTGAAGATAAGGCTGGCTGTCCTTTAATCTTTTGCACTTTTGGGGTGTAAGTGTCCTTCTTTTCTCCTTTTTCACAATTAGGTAACACCCCAAGTGACACTTTATGGCAGGTAGTGTTATACAGTCTACTTTATAAACCGGACAACTTTCTGAAAGAATTTGGAGAAATACATGTTACCTGATTGCTGATGCTGCTGGCCAGTTATGTTTCCAGACAGTAGTCAAAAGTTATATCATGTCTTTCTATGCATTAACTTTTCAAGTGGAACTGGTAGTCAATGAAAATCCATTTAATCCATTTTGCTGTCAGTCATGGGTGCCCTTGCCATATAAAACACTCAACTATACTGTGCCATGTGTGGCATAGACAGGGACTGTCCTTAAACACCAGCCCCTACATTTTAGAATTTTCCCTCTGTGCTGAAAAACAAAGGCTATAGGTTTCCGTCAGGTAAGAGAAATAAAAATACCATCTACTTCTTAGGAAGCCTTTAATTTCAGAAAAAACTCAGCCCCTGTACTGACCAAATGAGTTTAAGGAGTATTTAATCCCACAGCTTCCTATTGGTGTAAGCACTCATCCCTCCACAAAACAAAACTCCATCTAGTTTTCTCCATCTTTTACAGTACATTTTTGTCAATATTTCATTTGCTACCATTTTCTGTATTTACTCCCAGCCATGCTAAAGTGTTTCAGTTCTATGAGATTGAGAACAGGGAGCCAGAGAAGTGTTTGGAGATTCTTGCTCTCACTCTACAAGACCCAGAAGCTCTACTACCAGAAATGGAACAATGGGGATTTTTAAGCTATTGCTCCCATTTATTTGTATCAGCTTTCTGTTTCACAGATATCCGTTACAGAGAAGGGAAGAGGGGTGAAGTGTAGGGAGGTGGAGAAAATGGGAGATTTTTGATGATTAGCTGGGATGAGACAGGAAAGAGGGGTGGTTATTATAAGATGAATCATACCCCAAGGGCTTCACAAGTCTTCATGTATGGTTTGAATACTCCTGGGCTGTAATTATCTCAGGATAGGTAAAAGAGGTATTTTTAGAAATGTCAATTTTCTTGATTTATTGGAATTTAAGAGCTCAGGCAGCAGACTCAGAAAATGGGAATTTGCGCCCTGTAAAGGTTGAGACTCCAGCCATTTTGCAGTAATAACCTGAGGGAAAGGAAGCTCTTGATTACCCCATCCTAGGAAGGCCAGCAGACCTTTTGAGACATTGATTTATGCCCAGTAAGTAGTTCTGATTCCCNGTATGTATGTGTGATCCTCTTCTTTTGTTTTTTTTTTTTTTTTTTTTTTTTTTTTTTTTTTTTTGTGTGTGTGGTTTCCTCATTTGCCTTTCTGCAACTAACTTAATCCTTAGAGCTTATGCTGTCTCCAGTGCATAACTTGGAGGGATCCCTAGTGTCTCTTTAGCTGTAGCTCTATATTCCCCTGTTCCCATATCTCTTCAGACTGCTTCAAAGCAAGCTTGTACTTTTAATCAAATCCCCTTATGTGTATTTTCCATCTGTTTGTTTGTTACTTGCATCCTCTGTGGCTTCACCATCTCTGAAACAACTGTTTCCTTGACCATTTTTATGTTTGATGGGGGGTGGGGATGAGTTTTTTATAGAAATCAAACAGCCAAGGACAGGCAATGGAATCTCAGCAGAGAGACTGGAACTTGGACAAGTCCCCAGCACCTCTCTGCTGTGCACAGATTTCATCGCCCTCAACCTGTCCTGCTGCTAAAATGCAGCCTGGGGCTTGACACTTATTACATGATGTATTTACTGAGTTTCCATTTATGTTCTGAATAAAAAAAAACCCCAAAACACTTGTAAAGCATGGAATTACAGACTAAGAGAACAAAATCTCTGTCCAGCAAATTACACAGCTGCTGTGTAACCATGTGCTGTAGAAAAGAGGTTTCTCTCTGCTCATTGTTATTAACAGCAAGTTCCACAGCAGACAAGAATATATAGCATTACTCATTTGTTTCAAGTGCAATTAAGTTATTGTTCTCTCTGGGTTCCCTGCTGGGTATTTATTCACAGTATGATCTTGAGCAAATCATTCAGGGTCCATGTTCAACAAATGTTTTCGTGCATTTACTTTAGTGGTTTAACACAGCCAGAAGCTCAGCCCCACTCAGCTTCTGCTCACCCTCCCTGTGTGGGATGGGGAAGGGCAGTTATCGGTTGACAAAGAAAGTTTAGTAGGAAAAGCAAAAGCCATGCAAACAGAGCAAAAAAAGAAATCATTCACCACTTCCCAAGTCTTCAGGAATCCCCAGAAAAGCAGGGCTACATCCCATGTAATGGTGATCTGTGAAGACAAACCCATCACTATGAATGTCCCCCACTCCCTCCTTCTTTCCCCAGCTTTCCATGCTGAACATGATGCCACATGATCTGTGCACGACACCATATGCTCTGGGATATCCCTTGGGTCATTTGGGGTCAGCTGTCCCAGCTGTGTGCCCTCCCAACCCCTTGTGCCCCCCTCGCCCCCTCGCTGGTGGGGTTGGTGAGGAGCAGAAGAGGCCTTGGCTCTGTGTGAGCACTGCTCAGCAAATAGTGAAACCACCCCTGTGTTATCAACACTGTTTCCAGCACAAATCCAAAACACAGCCCCATACCAGCTACTATGAAGAAAATTAACCTAGTGAAAACCAGCACACTTACCAAGGAAGGTCTAATCACGTACTTCTGGGTTTTGCTGAAGTCATAATCCCTATGAAGTTGAAGAATAGAGCATCTTTTGAATGTTGTTTTTTTCAGCATAAGACACTGGAGTTGTTCTGGATATATGTCTTATTAACAGTGATCAGAATTTCAAACCTGTCGTTTGCCTTTCAATTTACCAGGAAAAATCAGAGGGTTATATTAGTTAATGCTATTATACCAGTACTCAGTTTTGCATATAGACTCTTAAACATTTTTTTTAATCTTTTGGTCCCACCCTTCTCCAAATCCCTTTTGTTAGCAATGTAAACAATAGGCCATTCCTTTTAAAAATGAGTTATTACTCTTATGAAAATATATGAATAAAAGTATTGTATGTCTCTCTTGGAACTTAAGAATGGACTTTTTTGCCTTTATATTAAATTCTTATGGTAAGAGTCAAGGCCAAAATAGGTGCTGTAGGGCACATAGTGCCTGCAGTATTTGGGAATTCACTGTCTCAGGTGTAAGGTTTAGTTTCAGCAGGCAACTAAGCACCAGATTGTCACTTGCTCAGTCACAGAGAATTGGGAAAAAAAAGGAAAACTCATGATTTGAGAAAAGGAGAGCTTAATTATTGAAACAAAGTAGTAGTAGTAGTAGTAGCAGCAGTGTAGGAGTAGTAACAGTAATAATAATTTAGCAATAAGATCATTATAAAAGATAAATAGTAAAAATAATAATAATAATAATAATAATGAAAAGGAGAGAGATTGCTAAGGCCCAAGAGAAACAAGTGATGCACGATACCATGCTCATCATCCACTGACCAATTCCCAGTTCATCCCCCACCAGTGAACAGTGGCTCCTGACCAACTTCCCCCAGTTTGTATACTGGCCAAGACATTCTGTGGTGTGGAATATCCCTTTAGCCAATTTGGGTCAGCCATCCTGGCCATGCTCCTTCCTGGTTTCTTGTGCACCTGCTCACTGGCAGAGCATGGGACACAAAAATGTGACTTAGAGTAAGCACTACTCATCCACAACTATATCAGTGGGTTACCAACATTATTCTCATACTAAATTCAAACCCCACAGCATTATCATCTAAGAAGAAATTTAACTCTATCCCAGCCAAAACCAGGACACCGAGGGAGAAAATATTATCCCTTCTGATGGAATACTTCCATATTTTAAAAATGTATCCTTATAGCTTGGCTTTTGTAATATATCTCTGCGTATTGTTTTGATAAAAGAACACGTGTGGGTCTGTTTTCTTAAGCCAGCAACCGGCTGTTGCTGTAAGAAGCAGAAGGTAAAAATGTGGGAGCGTTTATGAGCTGCTGCAGGCGCCCTGAGGTGAGCAGTCCTGGGCTGTGCCCCTCTGCTGGTATTTCAGCAGCTCCTGGGAACCCACTTCAGTGTCCTTTGCAAGTTTGCCAGGCAGACCTTTATTGATCACAATGTCAATTAAGTACCCTGTCCAAGAAAGTGTGGCAGAATGAGGGCTATCAACGCTGATATTAGCCTGTCAGCCCGTGAATTTGCAGCTCCTTGAGAGCACAAAGAGAATAATTTCAAAGATAAAAATGCACCAAAGATTTTGCACACAGCAGCTATATGTCATGTTCTGATGTCCAAGCTCATTCCAATATTTTCCTTTCACGAATAACAGAAGTTCTCAGGCCTCATTAATGAAATCTATAGCTCAGTCTCATGCTCAAATAAAAAAGTTAACTCACAGAGCTCAGAAAGGGAAGTAGATCTGTATGAATTAAAAGCTTATGCAGGTGAAATCTGACACTGGACTTTCAAGAACAGAGAAAAACTTACATTCTGGCATAAAATCTGAAATTCCAAACCAGTTTCCTTTAAAGAGATGCTGTCGGTTTGTATCTTAATGATAAAGTACTTCTCAGGATCTTTCCCTCATAAATGACTAAAGGAAAAATAAATCTAACAATGTGTTTAGCAAGTGCAAGTGCATGTCATGCATCTGAATAAATTTTGTAGTTATTTTTTACTTGTTCCTTCCCTTGCCTAGCTCAAATTCAGTAAATAATCACAAGCATGCATACCAACCACACCTGCTCTGAATGGTTTGCATGGGAGGAGCCCTCTTGACACAACAACTTCAGAGCCTTCAGTGGCTCACAAAAATAATTACTTGTTTGTCAGATGAAATATTCATTAAATCAGAAATTAACTACCTTTTAAAAGGTTTCATATAAGCTTATACATTTGGATGTAATGGCACCTTTTCAACAGTCTATGTCCTTCTCACACATTAGAGCCAGAATAAGGTTTCAAAACCCCTTGCACAGAATTGATATTGAAAAAATAACCTTTTACCTCAGAAAGTAGCAACAATTCTTTCAGTTATTTTAGTGCAGATGAGTCACCACCTTTTCTGTTGTATGTATTCTGTACAGCACCCAAAGCAGAGAAAACCTCCACATCCCTACCACAATGAAGATGCTACAGAGGAGAGGAAAAAGGAATATTAACTTGTGGTTTCTGCTCTAATTTTGTATATTTTAGCTACTGTAGAGAGCATGAATGTCTGACTCAGGCACACTCTTCTCTGAGGGAGAGGAAAGGGTTACCTTTACACATTTACAGTTTCTAAGAGATTCCATTTCCATCCTAAGAAAAGCTTCATTTCAGTCAAGTGCATTAGACTTTGAGAAAAAATAACTGTGGTGTTGATTGAATAGGATGTATAAGAAATTCTGCTTGAAGTGACTTATAATGTCTGCTGCATTAAACCATTCAAAAAACATTTTATAGTGTCAATTCTAAAAAGAAAAGCACAACAGCCCTTTTGTAGAAGCAAGAATGAGGTGATATATAAAGAGAGCAACTTGTGCAGCCACAAAATTGCCTTTGTCTCCTTGCTCTTTCTGTGCTCTTGAGTTCAAAAGCCTAGGACATGTTCAAGGAAAGATTCCTCCTCTTTTGTAAGGAAGGGGTAAGATCTTACAGGAGTAAGATGTATTTATGGGGAAGGGAAAAAAGGAACCAAGCCCCAAGCGAACAAAACAAAACCAAAGCAAAAAACTCCCATATTAGACCTCTCATTTTTTCATAAAAAAGAGGAGCAGTATGATATCACAGGCCCAGAGATATATCCCTGGCCACACTCTGCATTCCTGGGCTTTAATGTTGTATGTGCCATCCAAGTCAATATTTGCAGCACATTTTCTTAAAGCAGAAATAACATAATAAGATAAACATAAACATCCTTTGAGAATCCCAAGGGATCATTCACAGAGAGATTGCATAGCCATAATAAAAAATCAGCCCAATTCCACATTTGTTGTACTCTTCTCTGTATCCATTTTGGGGAACAACTTGTGCTGTATGGGGACATACATTAGAATGTAGATAATGGACATCTAGAAGAAGCATTCTCAAGGTGACTTTTGACTCTCATGGACGTGTTCCAGATCCTGCTTGGTTTTATCACAGCACTTACAAAAGGTCAGTACCATTATTGGAAGTAAGGCTTCACTTATGATTTCATGCACCATCTCCTCGAAACTGCTCCATATTCCTTCTTTTAAGGGATCTGCTAAGCCAGCTTTGATAATAGTGACATAGTAGTTTTCTGGGTCACCTTGAACTAGCCACTTAAGACTTCCTAAACCAGGAGAAACCATAAAAATGCCTCTGTATTTTAGAGGGCTAATGTGAATGAATAAATCAAAGTGATTCAGTGAATGTTTAATACCCACGTGTCCCTGTAAGTGTCACTGCTTTTTAGGAAATGGGTGGATGCTTGTGATTTATATCTTTTAAATTAGTAAAAACCTTTTCAAAGGATTCTCTTAAAAATGAAGAGGCTTTATTTATTTCCTTTATTTTCTTCTGTACAGTTACTATCTTGTAAGGGTATTAGCAGGATAGATCAGGGGGTTGGTATACTAGACAATCTTTAAGGTCCATTCCAATCCAAACCATTCTATTCTGTGATTCATTAATGTTTGTTGGACTGAGATACCATGGTGAGGAGCACCAGAGAAGCGCCATTGAAATAATTAATAGTTTCTTACACTGTTCAGGCTTTGAATAATGGTATTAATTAGAGTAGGGAAAGTTTACTGTATTGAAACTGAACAGTTGGGGTTTTTTACAAATCATAAACCACATGGTGAGTGTGAGCAGGGCAGGAGAAGTGGAAAATGTCCTGTTCTGGAAAAAATTTCTGCACTGTTGGAGAAACCTTGGAATGTCTACATGTCTGGTTTTCTTTGTTCTCTATTTATACATGTGTTGAGAAAGGATTCATTATTCCAATTTTTACTGTCATCACAAATCTCCACACAGAACCACCTAATTATGCAAAATTTTTTTATAGATTATATAACATTTTCCTCCATGCACATGTGTTCCTTGTTATCCTATCCAAAATTCTTCAATATTTGTATAGAATTCAAGTGAATAGAGAATGAAAGGGAAAAATCATAAATCAGAACACATCTGGATCTGCCCCAATGAAGTGGAAACATCTGAGTTGTCACCTCCAGATACACCAGGTCATGGGTAAATTTGCATAATTATCACCCAGATAAAGATGTATGCCAGAAGAATATTTTCATCATTACTAACACACATGTAAGCACACAGAAAAACAATCATATAGGACATGTATGCTTACTTATGTGCATGAGAATGTAGATTTACACACATACATTGTATATAATGACTTTCATGTGTGTGAATGTGCATTCACTCATTCATCAAATAAAAGCTGAATTTCTGTCATATTTCTAAATCACTTTACTGTTGAATATTTTTCAAAGTTAAGNCACTTTACTGTTGAATATTTTTCAAAATTAAGCATAAAAATCAATTATATCCAGTTAAAATAATTATCCATAGCTTTTAACAAAAAATATTTGCTTATAGCTAGGTATTTTTTTAAACAAATATTTAACAAATGAGCTTAATTCAGATTTTCTCATTTTCCCCAGAAGTGCACTCCTGATCTACAAGCATGTTGTTCAAGTCCACTGTTGCACCCATAAAAGGGTTATATTTGTGTCAGCAAATGAATGAGAGGCTCCTCTCTAAATCTGAAACCATACTTGAAGCACAAAACTACCACCAGTAAATGACATCTAGTTTAGATATGCGACCAGTGCTGTTTTCAGATGGTTAATTTTCTGCTTAGTAGCTGGTACAGTGCTGTGTCCTCAAAACACTTATTGTTTCTATTTCATAATTATATCTCTCAGAGTCTGTAATCAAACCATGCACTATGCTGGAAAAGCTTGTATGGAAAAAGATTATAGGAAAGTATAAACAACAGTCATTTGTGTTTTATGAAATGACTAGTGGAAACCTGCCCCTGAAGACCTGATTTTTAAGACCTGTGTCTTATTCCCAAACTTATTAGCTATTCTA
>VZTT01065065.1:12838-42625 GCA_013400855.1 Buphagus erythrorhynchus | reverse complement strand
CAATTCAACCCTCAACACCCCTGAAAAGTAGAAACATTGAAGTTTATTTTGTTCAATGAGCTGGGACATTATCATATTCATATTTGCCTGCAAGAAGACATTTTTGATATTTCCTTTTCTCCAGTCTTTTAGTTTTAAAATTTTGCCAAAAAATCAAAGTGGAAAACCCTATAATTCCTTGACAAGTTAAACTGGGCACAGTTCTATCTATTATGTAGCTGGAGCTGCTGAGGGTTAGGCAGAGAGAGCATTTGCCAATTGGAAAATGCAGTTTAAGGAGATCAGATTTTTCAGTATTTTAGGACTTTGGGTGAAATTTTTCATGCTGAAGTTTGCTATGGATTAAATGATATCTGGAAATGCTGAAGATACAGGAGTGGTTTGCAAGAACATAACTAGGAAAGAGTATATTGCTTCACTCATGATTAAAAAAGGAGAAAGGGAAAGTGTATGGAAAGCACCAGAGTCCAGCATTTCCTGGATGAGGAGCTCTGGTTCTGCAGGCATCTCCCTGGGGCCAGCAACATGCCTCTTGAAAGCTTTTTCTGGGTTTGTCAAGTCTGAGGCCTTCATCTGCCTGGACCCTGTGATAGCTGCTAACTGAACTGCCAAATCCTTTCTAAAACTTTTGTCCACGCTGAGGATAATTCAGCTGAAGGCTGCAGTTACAGAGCCAAGCATTATCAGTCTTGATTGCTCATAAAGATAAGGCCAATTCTGAGATGGGAGCACCTGAGGCCTCATTTCAGCTGCATTCAGGCAGTGAGGGGGAGGATACGAGGGAGAAGTGGGGGAGAGTAGTGAAGGTGAGAGTGGGACAGAGCCCAAAGTGCTGTTGCTGCTGGGTAAAGACAATAGAAAGGGGGTCTGTGCTCAGTCAGGGGGGCTGCAGTTGTCCTGCTGCATCCATGGCTGCTTGGCTGGGTGAGTCCCTGTCCCTCCTGCCCTCAAGGAGTGTGCAGCAGCTCTCACAGTGTTTAAGTCTGCACTGCCTCTGTCAGATTCCCGGTTCACGGTTATTTTGATATTTAAAGGGCCTTTACCTTTACACTGCCTCCACAGAAGCTGGCAGCTTCTCTGGCTTCTGTGTGCCTCCTCTGCAAGCAGGAAAAGCTGCTCAGCAGCTGGTCAGTGTGTGCACCTGTGGTTGGGATGTATCCTAACATACAGCAGCACCTCCTTGCTTGGGGAAGGCAGCTCTCTGCTCGGGGGCTGGCCGTGCCCCATCTCACCTCATAGCTGTTGTTTGAGCTGCCTGCAGAGGAGTAGCTCTGCTCTCTAGGTCTGAAAAGGAGAAGGAATATTTAAGGCGGGGAAAGCCCGTTTGACCCATTTAAACTTTACACCACCCACCGGTCACTACGGGAGTGTCCCGAATAGTTAATGTTTGGGGAGACGGCCAGGGACTGTCCCCTCTGTGAGAGGAGGATATGGTGATCCCCGGGTGTACCTGCATCAGTAGGGCAGGTACAGTTATCCCTCACCTCTCTGCCCTGTCTGTGAGGGACACAGTTACAGTGCTCAGAGGAAGGGGAATGAAGGGAGGGTGGTAGTGTGAGCCCTTCCTTCTTTGAAGGTGGGGCTGAAGACAGCCTCACCCAGCCCACTTGTGATATTTTCCCCATCTCATCACACTGCTGGGCACCCGGCCCTGTTCAGGCCTCAGGGATTGGGGGGTGCCGGGGGTTTCAGCCACAGGCTGGGAGGAAGAGAGTGCAGTACTGCAGCTGCTCTGAACAATTGCAAAGGTGTGGATGCAGCTGTTCTGGCACAGCTGAATCTATGTACTTATCCATGGCTGCCTGGGATGGCAATCTAGGCAGAAATGTAGCTTGGTCTTGATGCAGGCAAGTAGAGCTGGAACTGTCTTCAGCTGTGGTTTGTTGAAGAACACAGGTTTAATCCCCCTGGGACAGGTGAGCCCCAAATCTCCTTCACAAGTAATAGTGGATTTCAAGTTTGTTCACCAGGCATTAGTTGTACTTACCAATAGTGGTACAATTGTGTGTCCTTACAGCCCCTCAAGGAAAAACTGAGGCTGGTTTAACTTGAAAAGTGCCAGGAGCCCATTTCTCTTTTTGCAGGTTACCTGGAACAAACTGTGTTGGGATTGTCTTGTGATATGGGTCTAGGGCCTTGATCTGTCCTTTGCCAAAGACTTTAAGACTCTGTGTGCTTCCCTAGCTGATTTGTTGAGGGTTATACTTAAATCCACATTAAAATCTCCCCAGAAAAACACACAGGTCTGTGTGTGCTCAGGTGTCCTCTCATTCTTGCTGCCTTTCACGGTTGTCCTCTACCATTGCTCTCATGTGCTCGTAGTCTTAGACTCATTAAAGTGTGTCTGTGCCCCAGATACATGAGCTGTTAAACTTGCAGGAAATTGAGGACTAAATTTGTATAAAGGAAAATTTTATGTTTTATTTGTATTTCATCATCAAACAAAGTATTATATACATGTTTGTTTGTCATATATTAATTTGGCCTTTGTTGATCCATCAGCTACCAGAGATGGCAAGGTGAGAAACCCTTCAGTGGTTACCTCAGAAGTGTTTTTGTTTCTCACTTCAGATTTAAGCATCAAACCCACTTGCAAAGCTCTTTATAAATCAGACAAAAATAGTTTTGATGCATTTGAAGGAAATAAATTTCACAGCAGTACCTTCTTTGCAATAGGGCAATTGCAGTATTCTAAGGAAAGAAAATATCCTTCCTAAGGCAATATATTTAAAATGCATAATAATAATATTATGATGATGCCAGGATGACTTCTTGTACGGTAAAAATCTTTCACTGTAATGTTCAGACTTCAAATAATTGAAAAAAAGGCAAGATATCACCAGAAGTACTGGACCCACTGGGAAAAAAAAAAAAAGTTTTCTGTTTGTTTTGCTTTTTTTCCTATCCTAGTAAGTCAAGTTCTACTTTCTTTTTCCCTACTCCAAGGGATGTAAGTGCATCTCTGTGGGGTTAACAAAGGGGAACTGAGAGCAGAATGAGACCAAATGTCTGTGTAAGTATTGAAAATTTTCAATAATAGCTAAGGGTTTATGGCAGCAGTGTGGTTTTGAAAAAGTGGTTGCAGAAATAATCCAACAGTCCCCAGGACACAAACAAGGACAAATATCCAGAGAAACAGCCTGTCCACTACCATGGCAACATACTTCCAATCTTCAATGACCTGGAAGAAAAAGCCAATTAAAGATATTAGCAATTTGTCATATTCTTTTGGTCTTCCTCTTGCTAATGCTGAGCTTTTGTTTATCAAAATAAAAGGAAACAGATCAAGATCCAGGGAATGAACTGGCTTTAGTATTGGTAAGGGATTTTTCTCCTACAACCCATCTGAGCAGTGGAGAAAAATACAGTAAATATTTCTTAGCTTTCTTGGATACATCAGATGCTGAGTGTGGCTGCCTGGTGTGGTGCCAGCCCTGAAGGACCCACACTATAATCTAATTAGGGATTTTTTTTTTCTTCAATTTAGTTTGTAAATGCTATTAATCTCAGTGGGCAAAAATAGATGTTGTTTACTGCTGTTAAACAAGGTTAGCTTCAGAGTTCTTTTCTTATCAGCAGTCATCTTATTCATGGGTTTAATGCATATTAATACTGTTGCTTTTATTAAAACCCCTTTTTGCCCTGCATGTGTTGTCTGTGAAAGTTATGGCCTTAGATTCTGTCTCAGACTGAAGTGACTAATTGGGCTATTATTGTAAAGGGGAAATGTATTAATCTTCATTTGAATCTCAGGAATAATTTTTCCTCTCTCATTGATGCTAGTTACACGTAGGATGTCCTCACATCAGTGACTTTATCATCCTTGTCAGTTGAATCATGTCTGATATTAGAATATTACATACTTTTCCTTCTGTGCACACTTTTAATTCCCACTGCTGCTAACAGGAGTTGAATGCTTCTGCAGTCAGACCTTTTAAATGTCCATGAACAGCTGTTATCAGACCATTGTGATGAGGGAAGGAAGCAGAGAATCAAGTTTTGAATCTAGAAAAATTATATGTAATACCAGAGCACCCTATGTGAAAAGAGTAAGTGGATTTTCAATATATAAAATGCTGTTGAAAATTTTTCTTACTGTCAGGTAAAAGCTTTGTAGATCCTTTAATGTGCAACACATCCTTGCAAGAATTTCTGAGCTATTAGAAAACCTTTTCCTGCACTATGAATCGGCTTCTGTTCAGTCAGTTTCAATGTTTACAAGCTCATGTCTAATGTTCATAGCTGAACTTCTTTATTTATATTGACAGTAATTTTAGTTAATAGAAAACATGAACTACTCCGCAGCACGCTCCTCTAGGGACTTGTGCAATATCAGAAACCAGACTTAATTTAATCTGCTTGGCTGAGGGAGGGGAAGCACAACAGTAATACAGAACCTGGAGTCTCACTGGGGTCTGGATTAGAGAGAGGACAATGGTGGGTATGAGGATGATTTTTCCTAACTGTGGGTGCTTGTCTAAAAAAACCTGTGACCGACCTGAGTTTTCCAAGCATTGTTCACAGCATGTTTCAATCAGCTCTATTGTGCTAGCTAGTTGCCTGTGAGTAGGGCAGGGAATAGAGCAGCAGCAGCAGCACTGCTTAAATAAAGTATTTCTCCTAGCCAGTAATGAGTCTGGTATATATATAAATAACTCAAATGAAAGAAGTGTCAGCTCTGCTGAGGTTTTTAATCCTACCCATGGTGTTTGCCATATACAGACAGGTGTCTTAGCCCAGAGAGGCTGTTTGCAAAGGCCTTCTACCAATTTTGCTAAATCCTCCTGCTGTGCTCATTTAGGTAAATAAATATATGAGCTGCACATATGTTGTTTCTGGTTAACTTGGCTTGGCCATGGGTTGAATCGTAGTCTTACTGATTCATAGTGGTGAAAAAGATTCTATTTCCAACCTGGAGCTGAATATTGTTTTCTTCCCCTGCCAATCACCACTTGAATGTGACAACAAATCTTTCTTAAGAGTGTTTCATGACTTACTGGCAATCAGCAAACTCCTTCTGTAGAAATAGCCATGTTATTTATCAGGAGAGCATTTGCAGTTACCAAATTGCTGTTCATTAATGGTATAAATTGTTTCCTCTATATCTAGAGCTGTATCTAGAATCTCTCTAAAATCTTGACAATAGCTAGAGAGTTCAAATATGCTTTCTGAGGAGCAGTGTGTTACAGAGGAGGACAAGAGATGAAGTTTGGAAGGACAGGGATTTCTCATTTTTACTTACACTCTGGTCGTTGTCATCACTTTTCATGTGCTCTGCTATAAAACTGACTCCATCAATTGCTTCTTGCACTTCAGGAGAAAATTTTGCGCTTGTTCTAAACCTAAAGTCTCGGTGACTGCTGACATTGTCAAGTGTCTCAGAGACTTTCATCTCATATCTTTTGGCAGAAGCTGTATTCAAAAAATAGGTAGAGTTCTTGTAGAAGTCAGATGGCTCCATACAAGGATTCTCTGCTTTTGTCTTTTTGCAGTTGCATGGCTTTTGCCGTGGTGAATGATTTTCTGGGCGCTTCATAAACAGATAGGCTGGGAGCCTTTCAAGGAAAACCAGCTTTACCCAGGGGGGCATAGTGTGAGTACTTGGAGATCTGTGGTGGACATTGAGCACGCACACACTGGTAACTATTGAGAAGGTCACCAGCACCATTGTAAACATGAGATACTTCCCAATCAGTGGAACATCTAGAGATGTTGGAGGGACAATTTTGGAGATCAGCAGCAAGAACACAGTCAAGGCAAGCAACACAGATATGCACAAGGTCATTTTTTCACCACAGTCTGAAGGCAAGTAGAATACTAGGATGGCTAAGGATGTAATTAGCACACAGGGAATGATAAGATTGATGGTATAAAAAAGTGGTTTCCTTTTAATGATGAAGTCATATGTCACATCGACATAACTGGGGTCCAGAGGATTTACAGTCCTTCTTCCTGGGAGTGCTACAATGTCCCACTCTCCACTGGGCGTGAAGTCATCCATGCTTGCCATGGAAGTCTTAAGCACCATATCAATTTCTGTGTGGTCGTACGTCCAGGATCGGAACTTCAGCGTGCAGTTCTGTTGGTCAAATGGGAAATGCTTCACCTCAATCTTGCAGGCACTCTTGTAAATGGCAGGTGGCAACCAGAGAATGCTCCCATTGTTCTTTACAATGGCGTTTGTGTACAGCGAGACTTCATACGTGCCATCCGCACTAACCACAGGAGACAAAGGGGACAAAGTGATGAAATATTAAGACGAAAAGCATAGTTCAAAATAGAAAAGCTCTGACATTCTTGGTCTTGTGGGCCCCAGTTTTTCCAAGAATCAAAGTTTAGTAACACTTTTATTCTGAAATCTATGCTGTAGGGAGTTATAACTTGATACGGAGATCAATGTATGCATTTCTCCCTATCAGAGTGTTGATTTTTGGTCCAATATTTACAGAAAAAAAGTTATAAAACTATTGTTAAATACCAAATGCACACCTCTGTTTTATCCAAAGAAATCAATGTATTTTGTAAATGTTTGCTCAAATAATTAAAGCTTCCTACATCTCTGAAGGCTGAGCAAAAATGAGATCATCCCATGGGAAAACACAGGTACCTTTGATCTGGAGCATAGCCACTGCTAAGAACACAGAGCAACACTCCTAAATGACTTGGACAAGGAAAGAAGGATGAGCAGCATTAGTTAGCAATGCAGGGAGAGTGTAGGCAGAGGAAATGTAATTATATGGGTTATAATTTATTGCGTCACTCCAGTTAATGTTTACTTATTACAAAACCAGAACAGACAAGCCACAGTGTTCTTAGTGCCCACAATTAATCTTGGCTTTGTATCTCTTCCGACTGCTGAACTTCCACCAGGAGAGTCTTCTGTGTTGTGATGGGCCCTTTAACTCAGGGAGAAGCTCAGTATCAGTAAGCAGTATCTTCTCCTGCCCAGCAGTCTGGGCAAACAAGGTAGGGCTGTTGAAGCCATTAAGTATCCCAAGGTAGTATTTGTGTTTGTTGACAAGACATCACAGAAAATTGAGTTATTTTAGTGCTAAGGGTGATTTTTTTCTTTTTTTTTCTAAGCAGGAAATGCTACAAATATCTAAGGCTTGGCACATGTCTGGATCAGTTAGGTTTGGCTCTGGAAAGGGCTCACCTGGGCGAGACAATGGGTGCCTGGACTGAGCTGAGATCTTTGTAGCTAATTCATACAGACAGTGAAACAACCAGATGCAGGAGTGAGTGGCTACAGCCACTAATAGGGGTCATTAGTTCATTGCCAATAAAATAGCTAATTTTTGAGAAGTGAATTGGATCTTAGTTGTGACATATCTATATTCCCTGAGTTAGCTTTGCCATCCTGTCATGACATGTGCTGGGCAAACTCCTGGCTGGGAATATGTGAGTTCTGGTGCTGAGTGCCCTGTCTCAGTTGTGGGCAGAGGCTGGGCTGCAGTCTCAGAGCCCTCTGCACAATCACAGACAGAGCTGTGGGCATGGGGACAAGCTTTGTGTTTTCCTGAGCACCTTGAACTGACTGATGCCTGTGAAGCTCTGCTCCAGCAGGAAGTTACACAGAGCTGTCCTTCAGCTAAAATTTAATTGAAGCTTTGTACTAATGTAGAAATCCAATACAGTGAGGCTTGTTCCTGTGCATTTAAGAAACTTTTTGAAACTATTCCTTTCTATTTTTACAAACTATTAAATGGTATCACTTGGCCAGTAACAAAAAGAAGCAGAGGGCAGAGGCACAATTTATCAGAACAAGCTTTGAGCAGGCAGAGTACATCCTAATCCACTGGCTGAATTATTTTGTGACTAATACATTAGTTTTAAGTGTTCATCAAATCTGGTTTCCAGTAGTAGGATTCCAAGGACTTAACTCAGTTATATATAAACTTCCTGGGTTTCCCATCTGTATATGTTCATAAATCATGTGTTCATGAATTCATTGGTTTTCAAAGTATCATAAAAGTATAAATTTTGATTATTTAAAAAAAATAGTTTATAATCCACTTCAAGGTTTTGCTTGAGACTTAAAGAGACTTAAACCAAAGCAAAACAAAACTGTCAGTTAGCTGTTTGCTTTAAAGAGGAACTGAAGTATATTTTTCTCAGCACTGTAAAGCAATAGGGTCAAATGCTGGCAGTTTTATTATGTATTCATAGAATGGATTTTTTCAATGCTTTGTGAAAATGGAATATAATTTGGTTTTCTACATGAATATGAGCTCCTGGAGTTATGGTATGTGTGAACTTTGTAATGGATTTATGTCCTGGGATTGGTGGTAGAAGAAGGAGACAAAACTGTATCTCAGACCCTAACCAGATGTCTTCTTGCAACTGCACTTAGACCTACAATTTATTCTTTCCATACAGTCTATTTTCATATAAATCTGTTTCAGTTGTGAACCTTGTAATGGATCCTCTCTGTAACTGCTCACACTGCAGACAACTTCCAGCTCTGCTGGAATTTCTTCAGCCAGAGCACTGATGTTACTAAAATTATCTTTGAGCCCAGTAGCCCAGTCAGATACACTTGCTGCTGTCTAAAAGTGACAAAATTCAGTTTTAAAATTTTTCCACTTTCCTACTTTGCTGTTTCTGATGTTTGTTCCTTGGTTAAAGTTTTCTTCATTGTCTGCATAAACTACACCAGTTTTACTTACTTATTGTAAAGCACAATGTCTGGCAACCAGATGTGTTTTGCAGGTATTCTCAGCTTATTTATTCCTTCATAGTCAGAGGGCTTCCAAGCCAGCCGGTAATCAATCCACTCCTAAGAGAAGAATTTACAGCAGTGATGGGAGTGTCCAGAGCAGCACTGACAAAACAATGGTGTGATGGAGTCAAAGCAGTCACATTTGTGCTTTGCAAGAGCCATTTCTCTGTGGGTTTGTTACCTGGTTCAGCCAGACGTTCGTGGTCATGATCTGCTCCCGTTCATTCTGCAGGGAAAAACGGAGACAAGGACTGGCCTCTAAAATATTTCACTTTATTGCAGTAAGAAGATTTATTCAGTGGGGTTTTGAGCATGATTTTGTCTAGTGTATTTCAAGGCAGACATTTCTCTGAGGTAAGATGACCAGTCTTGTACACGTAGTAATGATAAATAGTAACCCCATAATTGTAGAACTTCAAATGCCTTTTAACAAGAGCATTTATAGCAGGAGTGAGTGTAGTTATTTGGAAACAATGGCCACCACCTTGTTAAGCTGGTTTCCTCCCCACTTCTCCACCTGTGATTTGAAACAGGAGGGACGTTTGATCATTGGGGAGGCCTACATGAGGTTGTGTAAGGTTTGTCATGTACTCTCTCAGCTGGCAGGCTCTGCTTCATGAACTGCTGTCTCTGGACAGCAGTCCAGAAGAGAAACCTCCCTGTAGAAGATCTGTCAGGAGGAGTTCTGCAGGAAAAGGAGTTAATTCTCTGATCCTCAAGATGCTTGAGATTGTTGGAGCCTAGGAGATGCCCAGTTTTGTTCTGCTGGAAGAGTGAGGCTATAGAGGGATAGGGACTGAGCTGTACTGGTCTTGATCCTGGCCCGTTCACCCACCTTGTTTAGGTTGTTGATCACTGGGGCCTCTGGAGCAAGACACCTACCTTGTTGTGCCCAGAATCTGCAGTCTGGGGGGACACTGTGCTCATGGTGGTAGTGCAGGATGTACAGAGGCATGTCTGTGTCCTGGAGTTCCCCAGGAGAGAGAGCACTTAACTAGACTCATCTGGTACACATGGCATTGAATCCTGTGTGTACATATATGCATCTGTGTGTATCTATATATATTATATCCAGTCTGCATGTATGTATGGAACCTCAGCTGTTTTTTGTTCCAACAGAGTCTCTCTCATTTCCTCTGGAATTTCAGAACATAAATTCTCTACGTCTCTAAAAGTTTGCAGCAGTCTAGTCACTAGCCCTTACATCAATTCTGACAGGGAGGCAGTCATCTGTATTCTTTGTCATCCAGGGAGAGAGCAGCAGAGTTGAAAGCCCTAGATTAGAAATAATTATTCCCACTTACATGCTGGCTCTCATTCCCACTGCAGTTAATGTTAACCTCTCTCAGTAATGATGCATTTATACCTTGGAATAACTGTCAAACACATACTAACCTTGTGAGTGAAAGTGTCTTTTAGACCCACTGAAGTAGTTTTTATTGAATTTGAGGAGTTGCTTTCATGAGGATTGTTTTAACCATGTTAAGCTGTTCCAGCCAGAACTAATGTGTGTTTTTCTTTACAACATTCCAGTGCTCTTTACTGATATGCCTGATATGTTATGTGATTTGGATGTGGCTTTGTAGCTTGTTTTCGGGCCACTGGACCACTTCAGAGGAAGATGGATTAGCATTCCACTGGTGGTGGATGGTGTGCACTGTCCAGGATAGGTCCTGACCTGGGGTAATTTACAGCTGTACTGACATCAGCAGAATGATTTTGAATTTTAGCTAGATGGAATTCTATTGGATGGAGATCTGGCCCCAGTCCTTCGATGCTTAGGCATAGACTGATTTCCCCATTGTATCTCCATGGTGAGGTATAAAACCAGTATATTGCATGTAAGGGCTCTGCCTATTAATAGTGTTACACAAATGAGAAAAGAGCAGAGATGTACCAATACCAGTACAACTATGACTTGGAGTGCTGTGCAGGTAGTACTGAATATAAAGGCATGGGCTAATTTGAACTTACCACACTGATGAGCTGTGCCAGGGACACCTGCAACTCTATGGATACCAGCTGGGAGGAGTTGACTGCTGGTCGAATTAACTTATTGTATCTGTCAGGACTCAGTAGGTGGTTCATTAGCTTTTCTTCAGCATCTGCTGCCATGCTTCCTGTAAAGCATCACAAAACAGCTTTATGGAAGGGAGACTAAAGTGACATGATGTAGGAGTCACAGAATATCTGTGCATCAGATCCTCTTTGGGAAATAATGACAGCTTTTGATTTTGATAAAGGCTGTATGTTTGTGTGAACAGGATATGGTGCTTGCACTGATATCTGTTCTGCTGAAGTTGACAGTCATTCACAGAGCACAAATCAAAGTAGATCAATCAGAACCCTTTTTGGGGTTTTTTGCAATAAAATATGAAGCTCAAATTGGTAGATACTTTTGGGATTGCACTCAGATATAGAAACTGTGAGCAAACCACCCTCTTAATAGCAGGGGAAGAATTATTCTATGATCCAAAGGGAGGGGTCCAGCTGTGACTTCTCTCTCTAGTGCTATAGGAGATAGAGTAGCAGGTACATATACAAATTTAAAGACCGATTTATGTAGAGAAAACCAGGGGATAAGCTGTAGGAATCATAAAGGATTTTTTAATGACTGGGGACTCTCTGGTAGCTAGTGATGTTTCTGCTTCAAAATTTGAAATCACAAGGCACTATATTAGACTTATTTTATGTGGGAGTAAAACCTGACTTGTGGACCAGTACAAATACTGTAAATCTTTGATTGCCAAAGCTGGAGTCCAGTGACTACAAAATATAGTATCTACAGATCAGTATCAAACGAGCCTGAACATTCCCCTTGGAGCAGATCAGCTTCTGGCACAACCCCAGGGTTGTTTATTCTGTTCCCATGTTCTTTGTGTGCTTTTTAAAGTCATCCCAGTGGACTTTTCAAACCACTGTTGACCACCTGACAATACTGATGAGCAAGGTCCTGGTAACATCCTGACAGCAGAACTGAACCAGAGACATTGTGCTATGTGTTGGGCAGTTCTGTGTTGTGATGCTGATGAAATTACAGTGTTAGTGAAAGCAGGTTCCCATGCAATTGATAGAATGTCTCTTCCATAGAAAAGGTCACCTAATTCAGCTCACCTAATTCATCTCTAGATATTGCAGAAATGGGGTAGTGTCCTTACAGCATCCTTGCTTAACTATAACATTGTTCTTCAGAATAGGCTTTTCAAATACTTTCCAAGGCATTTGGGAAAACAAGTTTGAATAAATGTATGTGTTTGTTGGGTCAGTTTGTTTTTTGATTCACACTTGCTTTGTACCTCCCTGTAAGTCATTATAAAAGCCCTACACCACATGATATTTTGACATGACATTTGTTCTCAATGCAAGGTGCCTAATCAAAAGCTTATCAAGCTAGAGCTATGCTGGGTCTTGCTAAGCTTCAGATTCTGGGGTGAGATTTTTGTGTATAGCAATCAGGGTAAAATATAAATTTGAAACTGTGAAGAAAAGAGGGCCATGTTCTAGGAATTAATGCTCTTGTGGTTAAAAGGATAGGTTAGAAGTCCTGTGGTACTAACAAGAGAGAATCCTTGTTAAAATTATTTTATTGTGTGATTTGGTGGAGTTTTATATTGGGTTTGTTTGTAGTAGACATTTTTTTAGTAGACATTCCCACTGTTGCATATGTAAGTGATGTAAGCCCATGGCTATAATTCAAATATAAATAAATTGTCAGTTGGTTTGTTTCTTTCAGTGGTCACTGAATACTGTGAGCAAAGATGTGAGTTCCTGTTTGAATTGTTAGCTATGTTTTCACTGCATTGCTGCCTTTGTCTGTGAATATTCCAGCACAGGGAGTATTTGCTAAACAAGAAGTAAGGAAGTAGGAACTGTAGAATATTTTCAGAAAGCTAATTCTGGATTTGTAATTAGTTTTTACTCTGAAACCTGCGTTTAGCAATTACAGTCGTCTGGTCTGCAAATCCAAACATGGTGTGGGGTCTGCATGTCTGATGAGAACAGCTCAGATTTCCCAGTACTGACCGCTGGGAAACTTTATGGGGATCAATGACAAGTCATTACTTTAATTATAAAAAATATTTATTCAACAATGAATCCTTTGAGAAATGATTACCTGTTCTTAGTGAAGGCATTCCTTCACTAGGGATAATCCTTTATAAAATTGCCATTCCATTTCAGCCTTTGGAACTTACTAATCAGAAATAAAGGGGCTTACCTCACTCAGAAGCCTGTATCACACACCACTAGATGTCAGCCCTGCACTGCCTTAAAACTTGTTAAAACAAATCTCTCTGTACATACTGGGGAAAAATGAGTGTTTCTTGTCTAATTTTTATAGTCTACTTTCCATTAACAATCTACATATAAACCAGATGGCACTTAATGAGAACAAAATTACCAGGCATCTAGTTTCATCTTTATGTGCATTATGTGTCAGTAGCCAGGCCTTTGAAATGTCTCTTTTTCCTCTCAGGGCTGGAAGAAATGGAAGTGCAGTTTCCCCCACAAACTGTTTTTTTTCCAAATAGCAGTAGTCACCAGAGATATTGCAGAGGGTAGACTGATGCTTTTAGCAAATGATCAAGCAGTCCTAATTTGGGAGTGAGTATCTTTGTGTACTGAAAGCAGTAATAAATAAAGCCCACTGGGGTGGATCCTGAGCTGGAGAAGTTATTTCAGCTTCACTGAACACACTACACATCTGTTCTGTGACAAGGAGAGCAATTGCCACATAACTTGCAGTACACATTCCTCAGTAAGTTTGTTTTCTTTGGGGGACTATGAACATTAAAAAAAATTACACCAAGATGCTTCCGATTTCACAGCAGGGGAAACTAAACCACAGGCTTCATTCACTCTGCTGTGGAGACTTTCCTTTTTACATAGTCTAATTTAAATACATAAAGTGAGGTAACTAAACATCCTGGGTTATGCTGTTTGATTTCAGTGTAATGACAAATTTGTTGGAGTGATTTCTACAGAAAAGAATCAGGAGCAATGCTGTGAGATAGGGGCAAGTTCAGTGTTGTCACCATCTACATTTCAAAATGTAACACAAGACATATTTCCAGTGTTTCTCTGATTTCAGTTATAGTAATAAATGTGAAATATTACTGCATTTCACTATATTACTGAAATAGTATTTGTTTAAAAGTAACGTTGCAGCATGTGTTACCATTTTAGTCCTTTACTCTCTCACAAATAAGTGACATACCGAGTTCCCATCTGTAATTAGTAAAGAGCGAGTAAGAAGCAGCAATGAAACTGTCCCATTATCTTCTCTGAAATTACTTCAGGATGTTGTTACTTCTCAACATACTCTCAAGCAAAAAGATTTTCATAACCTCTTAGAAGAACACATGCTGATTTGGAATGCTTATTGTTCCAATGGAAGTAGCAGTGAATTTACTGTATTTTAAAGAGTTCTAATTTTTACACTGCAATTAATGCAAATAAGAAAGGAAATACTCAGGGGTTTAGAAGTCTATAGTTTAAAAATCTAAAGTGGGCCCTCACTCTCCTTTTGTTACAAAGCAGATGTTTTCTAAAGTTGCCTTTCAGGGACAGAAGAAACAAAACAAGTGTGGAATGAATAGGTAATAATGGGAAGTGTGTGATCTGATCTTGGTTCAGTTTCAGCCAGTTTCTCTCAGAGCACTTCAGTGGAGCCTCTCCCTGGGAAGAAGCTCCCATGCTAAATGCACTATTTCATGCTGCTGTCAGGCTGTTTGTGTTGGCTAAAACATATCCAAGAAATCCTGACAGACTGAGGGAAACGTTCTTGCATAAAAAGCATAAATATATGCTTTTCATTGCATATATTTACATATGACAACTTAATTTAAACTGCTTCCATTCTAATTTTAAAAATTAGGAAGTATGAACTTTGCAAAATATAGAAACTTGAGAAAATAATGGTAGAGGAATGAGATCTGTCATATTTATGGATCATGTCATGGTTCATTTTTTCACCTTTAGCACAATATTTGCTTGTCGTATCACAGATGATCCTGGGATCAGCTAAAGGGATACTATTTAGTCATTATCATTGTCATCTCCTACAGTTATATAATTTTATACCCAACCTGTCTGTCCATATCCATCGTAGTGCATGTGCTGATACCAAACAAGCCCAAAACAACACTAAAATAATCCACTTTATACATCCTCTTAAAGTCAGCAACCTCCCGAGGTGATGGTTATGAATTGTCTGCAAGCTCATGTCACTGTCCCACCTCGTACCCCCAAAAGCTCTCCCTGTTCTGAAACTGGGTGAGAAAGAAAAGGTCACTTACCGTTCAGACAAAAGGAGCCCACTACAAAGAGAACGAGGGTGCACATTTTCCTCATGGCAGTAAGAAGATGTGTCTTACTGTTCTTCAGCTTAGACAGCTGGCAGTGGGCTCTGCTGCCAGGGATGCTCAGGGAAGACATGCAAAAGCAAACCTGAATCTTGGAGGTATGAAATGCCTGGAAAGAGACAGACAGTAGGACCTGACAGAAGCGTTCTGCAAAGGGGAATTTTCGTGAGCATAGTGGTCCCTCCCCCTTTGCAGCTGTTTAAAGAGCTTTGTGAAGAGGAAAAGCAAATAAGAAGAGTGAACATAATGTGATAACATTGAAAAAGAGGAAATGAAAGAGCAAGCTAAGGGACATGATGTGCAAAACATAACTGCTTAATTCTTGCTACTAGATAACGTTTAAAAGGCTTTCTGATTAATGAGTGCGGGGGGTGGGAATAGCTGTGTGGGGAGTGCTGGTTATAACTTTGTGCCGTAAAACCTCTCAGTATCAATAAATTATAGGCCCAGAAGAGGGTTATTTTCTGTGTCAAGAGAGAAAGTTTATTTCCTCCTGCCAGTCCTTTTCCACTCCAAGGCCCTCACATAAGATCTCTTTAAACTAGAGCTCCAAAAACTTTCTGGGATCACCAAGAGAGGAACAGAAAATTTGTTGTCATTAGCATCTGATAGGATTTTTGAAAGAAAGATAAGAAATCTGTGGTGAAGTAGCAGTAGGGATAAAGACACTCCAGAGGAGCATTAGAGAAACTCTGTGGAATTCACCTTTTAGAGCTGAAAGGTTTAGCAGACTGCAGAGTGTCCTATGTTCTGGGACTTGCTGTGGGAAGATTTGTGTAGAAGGAGGGGGCAAGAAGATCTTATGTGCCCTTTGCAAGCACTGTAAGACAGGCTGAAGTCCATGGATAGGAAAAAAGCCAAACCAACTTTGATGTCCTGTAACTTCTAAACTTTTCTATACGTACATGTAATCAATTTTGTTTAGAGGTGCATTTATTGTATTTATGCTATTCAAATGTCTCAGATGATAAAAAGTTCTGTGGACTATGTAGTGGAATTGATGGTTGATGACTTCTGTGTACTCAAAAAATTTCTCAGCACACTGTTGCCTTGTTGTTAAACATACCAGCATTAGTGTACTGGGTTTGCTGCAGATCTTAGTAAGTTGAGCCTGGTATCAGGGGTCACCTGTTCAAGTTCCTGCCTGTTATTTTCAGTCTTTTTTTCTGCTTTCATCACTCCCTTTTCTCTCTTATTCACTATCCGTTAGCTAGAATTGGTTTAAATTGGGACTGTTTAACCTGGAGAAGAGACCTTAATGTGGCCTTTGAGTACTTAAAGGGGCTTATAAGAAAGATGAGGACATGTTTTAATAGAACGAGGGGCGATGTTTTTAAACTAAGAGAAGCAGATTCAGCCTAGGTATAAGGAATTCATTTTTTACAATGAGGATGTTGAAACACTGGCATTGTTTGCCCAGAGAAGTGGTGGATGGTAGAGACCCCATGCAAGGAGACAGAGTCAGATTGGACGAGGCTCTGAGCAGCTTGGTCTGTTTGAAGATGTCCCTGCTCATTGCAGGGTGGAGTTGGACTAGATGACCTTTAAAGTCCCTTCCAACTGAAATTATTCTATGATTCTAAATAGTGTGGGACCCGAGGGGGATTGTGAATGGCTTCAGTAAGACAAACAGAACAGAATGATGGAGAAATCTACTTGACCTTAAAAAAACAGTGCAGTCCCAGTGAGTACCTGTAAATAGACTAACTGCATGAAAATATAACAGCGTTTCTCTATTTTTCTCATGTTTAATGAACAACATGTAAAAAGAGACCTTAGAAAATTGTTCTCTTGCAACAGTCAAAAAACCTCGGAGGTGTGTCCCCAGTAAAGTCCTTACCCTGAGCCTTCCTTTGAACTTCTCACAACAGTGCTTGTCATGTACCTTGTCAGAGGCTGGTACTCAGAGACCTGGCTACACTCCTGAGCCTGCTGGGCAAGATTGTCTCTCCTTATGTACAGAGAATTGCTTTCACAGAGCTGAACCTTCAGTTAATAAGGATGTGTTTGAGCAAAGTACCAGTGTGATGGGGAAGAAAGCCTACATCTGTTTCTCAGTGGTTACTTTCTGATATCTGACCCGTTTCTCCCCAAAGGCAAATCTTCCATCTGCCAACTCAGCCTCTGTGCTTTTGCAGTGGTTGTAGAAGTAACAGATGCGTGGCCCCTGAAGTCACTGTGCTTGTACCATCTTGGTGCCTGAGAGCTGAGTAGCAGTTTCGGGTGGAACAAAACAGGCTGGGATTGCTTCACCAAAGCAGTGAGCTCTCACAGAGCCAAGGGGTCACAGACCATGCACTGATTGCTCGGGTTATCTTGCTGAAGCTGAGGTGGAAGGGAGGAATTCCCACAGCTGGTTTTCATGTCCCTTCCTTTGCCATCCACTTGCATTCATTCATTCAGACAGAGCACTCAAGGCCTTCCTTCATCACTCGTGCTCTGCAATTGTTTTCCCCACAGTGATGCTGCAGGATTCCGTTTGTTCATTCAGCTGAGGTCCTGAAATGAAAAGCCTTTTTAGCAGACATTAGCATATGTGATATTGAGGATTTGCATGTTAATGCACGGCAGGGAGCACCCACTGAAGTGGCTGGGCGTTGTTGCTGGTGCTGTGATGCTTTGCATGCCGTAGGGTATTAGAGCTCTTAGATGCATGAGGAATGCAAGATGTTCAAGTGTCCAGGGAAACTGGCAGTCCCTTCTGTGGATTTATCATGGTGATTTCCAGCTGCTGTTCGCATTAGAAAAGAACCAGTCAGAAATTCTGGAGCTTTCAAAGTGGAAGCAACCTATGGTACAGCCAGCTTCCTTAATGACAAAAGTACAGGTACAGGGAGTTTGCTGCAAAAATAAATGCTTCTGGATGCAAGGGCACAGTTACTTTCCAGTAGTTGTGATGCTGAAATTAAGTTTCAGAAAACATGGAACTGACTTAATATTGCACTAACAGACCAGCTGTCACTTTCTGGTTGAAAATTGCTATCAAAAATGTCAACTAATGGCAATTTTTTCCCTAGCCCCTTATAGGTGTGAAGTTAATAATATCTGTGAAAGTCCTGGCTCATGTCATCAGCAGCTTATATTGCTTCCTGTTGGGTTGAAAAATGGAACTTTTTATAGGTAACCTGCAAATACCCAGAGGGCTCTGCAGGTAAAATCCTGATTTTCCCTACTTACCACTACCTAGACGAGCTCATTAGAACAGCTGTACTGGAGCTAACATTTTGCGTTCCTGGAATTTATTTCCTTACAAGTGCACTTACAGTCCTGTTAGAGAAGTGGGATGCCTCAGAAATTCTGGTGCTAATGTTTTTGGGTTAAATTGTACTGCTGGGGCTTCATTTCACTGTGCTGTAGTGTAGCCTGACTTAAAATCTGCAAGGCAGAACAAAACCCTGGCTCTGTAGTTCCAGTAACTGTCAGCTGGATGAACTTAGCTACGTCCTCACAACTGCTAGCAGAAATTAGTGGGAAGGGCAAGGGTATGTGGAACATTTAGTCCACTGTAATCTAAAGCTTTGGAATTTAGTAAGCTTTTTTTGGATTAGTAGATGCTTTATACTGGAGAACTAGTTTTCATCCAGAGGCTTACTCTGCAGTGATGGACTGTGTGTATGTGGATAATCATGTCATAAAGTCTGTTTCCTACAGCATTTCTGTAGAAGCATATGCCTCCCAGATGGGTTCTAACCAATTTGTACAGGTATTTGTAATACGCTGTCTTCAGGCAAGGCAAAACACCATCCAGCTTTTGTGAAGGGCAGTGCAAAACAGCTGTGGATGATACCAAATTATCAGGTAAATAACACATCTTTGGGGTTTCAAATGATGATACTGTATGTTATCTCATCAGAATCTGCTCCAAACCCCCAAAATGTTCCAGAGAATTGCCACTCATAGCACTGGGATGATGTTAATAACAGCAGTGACTCAGTAGCAATGGACTCCAGCTTTCATGCTTAAAATACAAATTATTATAGATAAATGAAAAACCATCTTTCTGCTCTGGAATGTGCCTGATAGCAGACAAAGTCGCTCCTGGAGAAGCAGTGCTTTCCTTTTCTGGTTAATTTTGGAAGTTGTCACCATGTGCTTTGTGAGCTACAGGTGTGTTGGGTTTGTAGCATACTTAGGCAATAATATTAAAGCCTCTAACACCCACTTATTACCTTCAGCATCTTTAACCTTCAAAGTGTACAGACTTAAGGAGTCCAGAGAGCTCTCTAAAGCAGTGCATAAGCATCAGCTGGAGGTGGTTATGCTATGCTGGAGCTGATATTCTTATTTTTATTCCTCTTCTTTTGCTTCCTCCTACTTGCTTTGAGATTTATTGCACGAAAACCTGTTGAGTGCCCAATATATGACTGGCAAACAGTCATGCATTCTTTGAAAACATTAGAAATGAAGCTGTAGCCTTTTTTGTAATGCCTGTATTTTGTATGAAGTTAATATAAAGGCCATATATTTAGATATGTACACATCCTTGGCTATATCAGTGTGCCCTAGATGCAGCATAAGCATTTGTGCATACTCTTATTTTCTGAAGTAAAAACTCTAAATGTAGATTCCAGGAGTAGGGAACAATTTCTTAAGTTTATCTATCTTGCTGCATTATTCTAACTAGGAAACTGTGCTTGTTTACCTGGCCAATCAGTGCAATTGCTGTGCAGTTTCCAGCTTTGGTGTAATGACAGAGTGTATTAGATCTCTTGGTAAAGGTAAACACTTGCAAGTTTTTAGTATTCACAGTGTTTTCTAAATTCAGTAGAATTGCCCCTTTTAATTCCCACCACTTTCTTTGTTATCAAACAAAGCCTAAGAATCTGTTACTAAGGGTTTATTTCCAGCTTTTTCAATATTTACACCTTTCTACTGAAATATGTGGAAAGCCCTACAGCAAAAAACTATTTACCATGGGTGTCAAAAGTTATAATGCATATGACATTGCTATGAAATAGAACATCATTACCCCAATAGTAAAGAGTAAGCAGCCTGTGCTAAGGCAAATGCACAGTCAACTATGCAGATTGAAATTTTAGTACCATTTACTGCTGTGTCTTCTGCAGTAATTGGTAAGCTACTGAGAAAAGCTCAACTGTCTTCCAAAAGTAGATGCTATGAATAAATCAAATGTGATATTTGCAAGCTGTTGTGGAATTTAATGTTGCAGGGCCTGCAGATCTGCTTGGACTGTAGAGTGAGGTGAGTTTTATCCGTGAGGTTGGCAAATTTTGTGCTGGCGAGACTTCCATTAGTAGGGTCACTTTTTTGGCAGTACAATGATTTTCTTTCTCAAGATGCCTCTGTATGCTGCAGGATGTTAATAGTAATAGATGAGTACATACCTGGTCATCTGGAAAAGCCAGCAGTGCTGTGGTGCAGAACACATTCACTGCAAAATTGTGAAGAGTTTCACTTGAATTCTAACCACTGCTCTTCAGTGAGACAGACCTGCCCACTGCTACCTCCTTCCTTGCTTTCATGTTGGGCCCATGCCAGGGTAGTAATGGCTCTTTTGTGCACTGGGCTTTTAGGATGAGACATTGGCATTTGTGGATTAATCTACTGTTACTGAAATCACTTGTGTGCCAGAAAAAAACCCAGCTCTCGACTGTTTGTGGCACAGTGCAAAGGTTTCTCTCTTGCACCCATGGTGGAGGGAATTGTAACTTCTGTATCTGCTCATCCCTTCAAATGGAGAAGAGTGAAGGACAACTGTACTGTTTGAGCTTGACCTTTTTTATTTAGAACTGCTACATTTCAAAATGAGAAAATTGAAAAAGTGCACTAAGAAAGAGGGCTTTAGGATACAAGACTGAGAGCCAAAAGACATGAGCTTTGTTCTCAGCTCTACCACGAGTCTCTGGGGCTGTGTTTAGATAAGTACCATCCTTGCTCAGTGCTTCATGTTCTCCAGGTGTAAAGCAAAGATAAGGATTTTCGAAGAATTAACTAATGTTTGTGTAGGGCTTGGATGGCAAGGAATGAAAAAGAATCATGAAAACACAGGGAAGCTGTGTAGTACTTTGGCTTTCACACTTCTACTACCAAAGAGGCTTTTGCTTTCCTTAACAAGCAAATGAAACAGATACTGGACTTGTCTGTCATGAAGTTAATTTGGTCTCTCTAAACTGATTAATTAGGTGTGTTAAATGTAAAGAAATGTGGCCAGGACAGATTAGCAGGGCATGTGGTTCTGTAAATATGGGAGGCCACTATGCATAACATTTTCAATAGGAGAGACTTTCCTCAAGGTCACTCAAAAGTGTTTGGATAGTCAGATTGCTCCTGCTGCTCTGCAAAGAGGGATGGAACTGAAAACACAGGTGGAAAAGGTCTCACGTGGATAGGCAGGTACAGCCTTAATTTTTGCCTAGAGAGAAGCTCCAAAATTAATTCTTTAAATTTAGGGCTATTGTACCTTCTCAGTTCGGGAAGCAGCAGGCACTGGGAGAATTGGAACCCAGAGGTCTGATAGCAGAGCAGACAGCTTGGAGATGGAGCTCTGTATTGGATGCAGGGGGTAATGGTGCCAGAGCTGAAGTGGGAGTCTAAGCAGGATCGGTTTTAATTGTGTCCACAGCCAGGTACGGGACAGGAGCAGGGAGTGACAGAGGGGAGTGGCTGCATGGAGTGACAGAGGGGAGTGGCAGCAAGGAGTGGCAGAGGGGAGTGGCAGCAGGGAGTGGCAGAGGGGAGTGGCAGCAGGGAGTGGCAGAGGGGAGTGGCAACGGGGAGTGACAGCAGAGTGTGCTGCCAGTCTGATGGCGAGCACAGAGCTGGCCACAAGGAAGGCAGCCCTGGCAAGGGAGGCTTTGGTCACCAAATGATCCCTATGATCCCGCAATCCGATGGATCTGCTGCTACCGAACCTGGAGTGCGCACTCGTGCTCTGCATTTGGGTTTGCCAGGGCATTGATTCCTCTCCGTGGGACCAGCTGCACCCCAGGCTGGGTGTGAAAGCAGCAGCTGCGCCTGTTCCTAACAATTCTTGGAGACCCTTGCCGTGGTCTGGCCGTGCTGCCCAAAGTTGTGACGTGCAGGAGCAGGAACAGCAGATGGCAACCAAGAGCTTGGCTGCTGGTGCACGCAGGGCAGTAATGGAAGCATAATAAAGGGATATTATGCAGCATAATGAAGCAATCCCCAGGGCTTGGATTTGAAAATTCTGTATTTCTATATCAAGTAACAAAAAATTTATGGAGTCATACGTCTGACAACTTGTTGGGGTTTTTCTTTGTGATTCTCTCACTTGATCTAGTAAAAGATTCTATTACTGCCTGCAAACTTTGCCATAAATAGAACTTGTGAACCTGTCATGTGATCACTAGCGTTTCCTCTGCCCTTCCTTCAACGTTGGTATACTAAGAAAAATTAAAAGAATAGGAAGCCGTTTAGAAAAACACTAATTGCATATTCATTATTTTTCCAAGCTGAAAATAGAGCTCCTTAGTTTGCTAGATAATGACCCAATCTCTCAGTATTACACATCAATATACATTTAATGGAGAGACATGAGTATCTAAAGAGAGGCACTTCTATTTTATGGGGTTTTGGGGTAATTTAGAGCAAGAATCCAAACTTGAATTTAGATTTTTAAGTATTTTGAAGCTCCATCAGTGTCCCAAATTAAAGTTTTTTTCCTTTTGCCTTACCCATCTTACCACAGCAGAATTTGTTATTTCCAAGTCAAAGGAAGCTGTTCCTCCTGTCCCTTCACATTTGGCTTTTGTAAGTTCCTTTAATGCCTCTGGTTCTATCATCTGCACTATGTGGAAAGCAGTAATTTGTGCTGACATCATCTAACTGCCCTGAAGAAAAAATATGTTGCATATCACCAAGGAAAGGGAGAAATTTATCCACAATTTAGGGCAATAATGGGGTTTAATTCACAAAGTCTCATGGCATCTCACATACTGACAGATTCTACTATCGTTAGTGACATCCTGGGATTCTGTTGTGCGAATTTAGCCAGTTATGACTGAAAGGAAATCATTACGAGGGCCTCAGTTTTGTAACCACTTCTGGGGTTTATTATCCTTTGTGGCAGTTGTGCTTATGAGAACTCAGGAGAGTTTATTTTTCCAGGCAAGGAAACCCACACAAATTATAGTTATTTCAGGGAGTTGGTGTTAGTGAGGTGCTCATGCTGAATTAAAAATCTGGGTCCTTCTCCCCACAGCAAACTCCTGTGACAGCCCAGATTGATGGATGGACGTTTGCTGGTTATTTGTAGTTCTTAACCTGCCAGGGCTGTGTTGCTGGCCCTGACTTTAGCACAGCAGCCTGCCAAGCAGGCAGCTGCAGTGCCCAAGGGGGGCACATCTCCTCTCTATTTCCAGCCCTGCTGTCCCTGAGCCACCCTGAGCTCACCGGGGCAGCTCTACCCAGCAGCATCTGTGACCTTATCTTTACCTTCCACGTGCACCTCACTGCTTCTGTGGTTTTTCTCAGTGGATGGAAAGCATGTTATATGACATACAAGGCAATGTATTGCCTCTAGTTTAAGGAGCTATGTTTCTGTTTGAAGAGATGAAGTATCTGATTGAGTAGTAAAACATTTGATTCTGCAGGTAATAATCTGACTCACTGGGTCATTTATTTGTTTCCTAAGTAGTCATATAAAGTGATTAACAAAGCATCTGGCTTACTACATGTTCTGGTTTTCTTTTTTTCATCTAGTATAATTAACTTATGTATGTCTGTGTGATTCCTCTCTAGCAGTCCATAAAATCTCTGTCAAATTTGGTTTGTGACATGTCTATCCCAGTGTGTGGTCAAAAACAATAGTGGTCCTGTTGTCACATAAAACTCAACAGCAGTCACTCTGAATGTGGCCATGAGCTAAATATAAACATGGGATACATTTGCTTGTCAGTAAAGGTGGTGTATTTTTAGAATTCAACTGGATCCTTGCAATTTCTTACATGTTATCGAGAGGCTTCAGAGACGACTGTGTCTTCCATAGCCAAAAACCTATTTTGAGTTCTACCCAGTGCAATCTGTATTCCATCTGCTCCTTATTTATGGCAGTCTGAAGCATGCCAGCATGCAAGGGGACAAAAGCCATCCTGTTTTGACTAGGCTAGAATCGTGTCTGTGATTTTCTTGCTACAGTTCCATTTGAGGCAGTAGGAGTAATTGATTTAGTGGGGCTGGCACAAAACCAGACAGATTAGGTCAGATCAACACTGAACTAATTTTGTGAGGATTTTTCTTGCTGAAAATGTTTTAATAAATATTTTGTGTTGCCATCATCCTAGTCAAAATGCTCTGATTGTGAATAAGTTGTAAATATTGCAGGCACTGAGCTGGAGATACCCTGAGGTGAAATGCTTCTAGTCTCTGATTGCCACTGATTTCCTTTCCCAGAGTTTTAAAAATACTCACATTTCTCTTTTTAAATTTTTTTTGTTTGTTTAAATGGCTGCTTTCCACTGGGAGCAGGAAGATGCTTAGTTGGAAGCATGTGCACTCATTTGAAATTCTGAGCTAGGTTGGGTATTTCTTCCTGCCCCTGCCTTGTGTCTGACAGATGTGTCCTGACTTCTTATGATTTACATGACTCTTTTCTGCCTAAATACCATTTTGTTGAGGCTTCAGTTAGTTCTAAGAGCATTAATTTTTGTAACAGCTGTCAGTGAGGAGTTACTTTTCACCTGAAGACAGCTACTGAATGTGAGCACCTGAGAGAAAGGTGAGTCCTTTGTCACTGGAGCTGTGAGGTTTGTCCAAAGGAGGACACTCCTCCCAGCCCTCCCGGTGACCTGGGTTCCTTTATCCCTACACTTTGAGAAGATGATGTCCCTGGTGAGTTCCTTTATCCCTGCATTTTGAGAAGATGATGTCCCTGAGGCTGCTGGCATTGAAACAAAGAGCTAAAGCAGTCTTAGAATGTGACATGAAAGGGGTTGGAAATCAAGGTGTTGGAAAACAGCTTCTTCAAGGTTCAGTTACACTGCCTGAGAAAGGAGGACAAACTGCTCAGAGACCTTAGAATGCTTGATTTATTTATAAAGGCTAAATGTGTTGGGACAAAGAATTTTAAATTGCTGTTTGTTAAACATTTATCATCATCCCTTAGTATATGGGAATGGCTAATCAAGAAGCCATAGGCCTTTCCTAGTGGCTTTAGCAATATCAAGGGAAGCTAACCTTGATAAAGTGTATCATTCCAAGATTCAAAACCTTCTCTTTCAGATGAATCCCTTGGGTTTCGCCTAATTCTCACAAGAAAAAGCTCTTTTTTAATGTGCAAAATATATGATCCACTTATAATCAGATTGTCTTGTGTTTCTCTGAGCCTAGTGGTTCTTTGTGGCTGTGGGCTACCAACACTGGGATCAGGGAGGCTGCAGAAAGTGAATGATTGGCATGCCAGAGCAGAAATATGTGGATTATGAAGATAGGAATATCTGTGCTGGGAATGAAATTGGATTTTCAAGCGAGCAGAATTTCCCCACTGCTCTCAAAGCAGATCTGTAGGGGTTTGTTATCTGGAGCTGAGGAGAGAGAGAGGAAGGAGCTGTTCATTAGTGCACAAGGCTTTCAAGAGGTGGCTTTGGGAAACTCATGTTGTATGGAAAAGCTCTCTGCTTACAGAGGAATCAGAGGAATTGTTCCAGACTTTCTGTGACCAGCTGGGTCTCTTGGTAAAACAGTTTCAGAGAAGGGTGGTCATGAGGGAGCACAGAATATTTGCATGTCATGTATTTTTTCCCCCTCCTTGCATTCCTCTCTATCAGCTGCTGTGTGCTGGGTAGGAGGAAATATCACATCCAAGTTCTGCCTCTGCCAGCTTGTGTTCAAAGGCCTCTCCTGCCTGATGTCTTCCTTCCCACTACCTATGCCATGTCTGCGTGGGCTCCCTTACTGGGGACACCACCAAAGCTGCAGCAATAGAACTGATTTGAGCACACACACCATTAGTGGGAAGTGCTGCTTGCTTAAAACCAAGAGCCATGCTGTTTATATTCCAGTTACACTCTGCAAAGCACAGTTATACTGGAAATGTCAGTGCAATCCATTTGTCCTGGCCCCTGTAATGTGTTTGAGCAGAGGGTAGCACGGATGTGAGCCTGCAGGAAACTGCAGATCCCACAGGTCTTTTTCTTCCTTATGATTTGCCAAGCAATTATTGAGGTTTATGTTGGCTTCAATGCTTTTTTTAAAAAATGTCTTCAGGGTGTTTCATATTATCTTATTGTGTACACTTGGAAAATAGTTCAGTGAAAGCAGACTAGTATTTTATTAATATGATTTGTACAGGCTGTTTTCAAGCAGCTGCAATAAAAAGAGATGGAATCTCATAGAAGGTGGTACAGAGGATAAATGACTCCCAGCTGGAAAGGCTATGCCTGATATTTCACTTTGTATTGCAGTCTTCACAAAAGATAGCTTTGAACTAACTAGGAACCACACTCCCAAACTGGAGATACTCTGGAGTGAATCTGTGTGAATGTGTGATAAGTGCTGGAGAGCATGCAGTGCTTTTAAATCCATTTGAAGGGCTTCTGTACCACCTGCTTGTGGCTACACTGCCATCAGGAGCATTTTGAGAGACTTTGAGGGACCTAAAGCAGAAGTACAGAGGATTTGGAGCTTGTGCTTAGAGCCCTGCAATGCCACGAGTCAGACAGGTGTCTGAGGAGACAGGTTCCATAGAGCTGCAGGCAGCCAGCTTGTCAAGGCAAGGACACTTGTGTAGGGGAGAGCTGGAAGCACTGACTGAATACCAGAATGCCTGGGGGGATGTCTGTGTGTACCCAGGGGAGAATCCTTTGTCTACTGTCTGTCAACTCTTCAAAGGATCTGAAAACTTACACACTGCTTTGCCTCAGGTCATGCAGTGAATTAGGGCCCCCTGCCCCCTGGTAAGTGGTAGGTTTTCAATATAGAGTAAGCTAAGTATTTTATTTGGGATTAGCACCCAATTACATACAATGTTATGTTGTGCCATAATTTCAGCAGATTCTACTGCCTAAAAACACCAAGAAGCACTAGAAATTCTGGTACCCAGCCTTATTCTCTTTAGTTGCTTGGGTCATTCAAGAATTGTTTGCAGTCATGACTGGGCCAGACCCAGGAATTTCAGAACTGGCTGAAAATGGAGTCTAGTTTGCAAGGCTGTCTCTAATACAGGTCTCCTGATTAATCAAGATGAGCATATTGGGATTTCTCTCTGCTGCTAGTTGCCTGTCTGCAGAGGTATTGAAGTGGTGGAAGCCTTGCTCTTCTGGTGAGCACAGCTTCAATCAGCTGTGAAGTTCCAAAGCGACTGGGGCCAACTGGGCAGGAATGTGATGATGGCAGTGGTAATAAAGAGATGGGGTCTGCAGCTTGATGCCAATGTGAAGCCCTTTATTGATACACACAGCTGAGTTTATACCCTTTTTCAGCTATAGCTAAAAGTAGCACACCAATAATATTTGTGTAATTAGTGTATGTTGCCTAATTGTAACTAAGTAATATTGCTTAATCAATTTCTGGTTCCAAGCAAACCAGGTATGTAGTAGCATTAGTTTGCTTTGTAAGCGAATAACTAAGGTTATTTAAGGTTTTCCATTCATGTGCCGTTCCAATGGATGGGATAATTGAGGCAAATACTCGAGCTCCCATATTCCAAGCTTCCACATTATCATCACGGTTTTGGCTATAGGTATGGGTGCTGTGCTTTGCTCGTACTAAGTTGTGCAAAGCTGTTAAATTTTTTCGTACAGAGTGAAACATGTTCAGTTGGCCAAATTTGGGAAAATTAGTAACATCTGTTTGCCAGATCTGAAGGCTTTGGAGTCCTCTAGGGTTAACATCTCCTTCAGGGGAGAGAAATGAATGTCTTTGACAGTCTGGGCACACAGCTACAATGCTGGAGGCTTGGTGAGTGGTCAAATCAAAAGTGCATGTGAGCTCAGCAGCATTTTTGTGAAAGAATGAATGACTGAATTTTGCCTGGGCAAAATGGTCTGGTAATGCAGCCTGAACTGCTTGAACTGGTAAAGTAAGTCTGCTTAGCAATTCCTTTATGTAATAAATGTAATGTCGTGTGAGAATGCACATGCATCACAAAACACGGATGTTGTTTGGTATCTAAAAGAAAAACAAGCTGTTGTAACCATTGAAACAATTCTGCATTAGGTACTTCTTTGAGTACAGCAGTTTCAGCTCTTTTGACAATTCCTGCAATATAAGCAGAGTCTGTTATGAAGTTGAAAGGGGTAGCAAATTGCTGAAAGGCCCACACCACAGCTGCCAATTCAGCAATCTGAGGAGAACCTGCACCAGTAGTAACATCTGAATTCCATTGGTTAAGTTCTGCATCCCACCAAAGCAATACTGACTTGTGGGTGCGGCCAGATCCATCTGTAAAGACAGTTAAGGCCTGCAATGGGACCTTGCTCCTTTGGGGCTGTGTTAGGAGATTAAAACTTGCTGCCACAAGCTTGTGCTTCAGAGGATGTGAAGAAAGATGTCCAGAAAAATCAGCTAAGGCCATTTGAAACACTTCAGACTATTGCAGTAGCCACTGCAAATAAACAGTAGTAACAGGTAAACAAATTAAACTAAAATCCACACCTGCAAGCGTGGTGAGTCTCTCCCAAGCCTTTACAATAAGCAATGCCATCATCTTATGTTGGGTACTGATAGTTTTAGACATCTGGTGTGACAGAAAAATCCACTCTATAATCATCAGTGGGTCAGGCGCTTTAGGATTCCATTGAAAAATTAAGCATGGGGTTGTTTAGCTGGATTCAAAATCATCAAAGGAAAGGGCAGCTCAGGGACCCACCAGGCTGCTTGCCTATTTGAGTATTTGCTACCTTTTGCAATGCTTGGCAAGCATCTGGTGTGAGCTGACAAGGGGACAGGAGATCTAGCTCCCCTTTTAACAGAGCAAACAAGGGGCTCAGATCTGCATTTGAAATTCCCAATAAGGAACGAACCCAATTAATTGTCCCCAAAAGTTTTTGAGCATCATGCAGAGTACAAATGTTTGTCTGAATTTGCAAAGGCTGAGGGGAAATAGACTGGGTCTTAATGTGCCAGCCAAGGTATTTCCAAGGGGGTTGTTGCTGAATTTTTTCTGAAGCAAGGCTAAGCCCTGCCTGGGTTACAGCAGCAATGACAAGTGCTAAGGCTTCCTCCATCACCTCCTGTTTTTCTGCTACAATAAGAATGTCATCCATATAATGATATAACAAGGCAGCAGGCATTTTTTGATGAATGGGGCTGAGGACCCTTGCAACAAACCAGACTCCTTGCACCCTCTTACTTCTTCCTTGCCTTTACCCACCTCCTCCTCTTTTGCTTAGGACATCAGCTGGTTCTTCCAATTTTATCACAGCACTGGGGGACTGGCAAGTTGACAAATGCATGAAACCACTTCGCTGATGGCTCTTGCTATGTTTGCCAGTACCCAGCTGGAGAACTAAATGCTGGTAAGACAGATACAGTCTAATTTCATTGAACTTCATATTACTGTGAGATCCAAACCACCCAGGGCTTTCTGTGCATCAGCTGGTTCCTTTCTGTCATGACTCTGAGAGCAGCCCTCCAGCTGGTTTTGTGCACGCTGGGTAGACAGGAGGGGTAGCAGAGCTAAGGGTGATCATCTGTCATGTTCTGCTGGCACAGAATTGCAGGGAAATGTTCTGTGGGAGCTTTTCCCTTTTATTGCTCACCTGTAGATTTACAAGTGCTCTTGTA
>VZTT01065063.1:6174-21282 GCA_013400855.1 Buphagus erythrorhynchus | reverse complement strand
AAATATATTTCCCTTGGAGAGCAGCAGGGGGAGGATGAAAACACAAAAATCTCTGTAAAAGGAAAAATGTTGAGGGGATTTTTGAGCATGACATTGTTTTGCTGAGACTTGGTGTGACATCTATGTTTTCCATTATGTATGTTCTTTGTACTATATTATAAAGGCTACACATCATATTTTATGTATTAGATAACTAACAGTTGTTAATCACCTGACACTGTTACATTTGAAAATTTTACCATGTTAAATGCCATATTTAATGTTTCTACATGTTGTCCCTTTCTTATCTACCACTTTCTTTTTCTTTAATTAAACAAATGGCTAAAAAGGCTGTAATTGTTGGGGATATGAATAGAAAAACAAATACTTATTTTTGGAATAACTCTTTAGAATAGCTATTTTATTTTGATTTATAAGAAGGTGACACCAACACTATGAAATAAGAATTACCAGTTCTTTGATACAGATTAGATCTTTCTGCTTTAAAATGTATTCTTAAAAAGTGTGAGATAGTCCCAAATACTCAGTCTTGAGAGCTCTTTCTGAACCACAGTTATCCCTGAATAAGTCAGTTTCTAGACAAACTAGTAGATCTCAGAAAATTAATTCACTCTTCTAGAGAATGTTAAAATAAAAATTTGGAAAAAACAGGGGTCTAATAACATTCAATCATGGCAGATAAATAAAGGAGAGATTAGAGGTATTTAAAGAACTATGTGAAGTATATGCAATTATCTTTGAAAGAGCCTTTTTGTTGAGGCAGATCAAGGGCAAAATATTGCTTTTGAATGTCAGCATGTAAAAAGAATTGCTGCAAATTGAAGTAAACATGGTTGCTATTAATGCCTGAATTTAAATTTTTCTTCAATGCATTTTTTAGTTCTGTATGTACTTTTTTTTTTTTACCAGCAATGGAACTAAGTAGGTGGTGAAACTGGGTTTTTTTGGTGTTTTGTTTTGTTTTGTTTTAATGTGTGCTTTCTGAGTGCAGCATGAAAATGGCGCAGAGGAGGCAAAAAAATATTCTCTGCTTGATACTGGGATTTGAACAGAGTTTTAGAATTGAGTGTTTTTTCATGTATGGAGTATTTTGCAAGGTATACACCTTGCCATATATCACCATTGAAATGTGATTATTGAAAAATCTGCGTGCTAAAATGCATAATAACCAAGAACAACAACAACAAAAACCCCAACAGTGTCATTTATTGCTATTTATTATTGCTTTATTTTTTATTTATATGGGACTGAAACATGTAGACTGTATTTTTATATATGTTATATATAAAAGAATAATTTTTTTTTCAGATACAGCAATCACTCTTAAGATTGTGCATATCTATTTACCTCTTTCCCACCTGCTACTGGAGTTCCAGCTACTGTTCTGACACTCCTGTCTCTTAAAACATCTGTCACTCTTTTGGGACAAAACATAATTACTTTCAGCAGTCTTGCTTTTCTCTGTCAGGATTAAGAGGTGCAAGTGGCAATAGCTGCATATTAATGCCTTTATTGTGTATAAGACATTTGGATACTCTTTTTTTACCATGGCAACACATTGCCCTTTAATGGTACAATTGGCTGCTGTCAGTCAGAGGGAGTCATAGCCATAAATTATCAAGGCAGGCAGTGCTGCTGACTGCTCTTGTAACCTGGAGGGCTGAGGGGAACTGGAAGAAAATGACAAGATGTCAAGCAATTCTGACTGATGGAGAAAGGAACAAGTAGAGTTTGGAGCTACTGGCATAGCCTTGATGATTTTGAGCATCATCTTTTCTTCCATTTAGGTTCGTGGTAAAGGGGAACCCTGTTAGAGAGCAATGATAAATCGTAGCTGAAAAGACTGTGTTTGCTTTTGCCAACAGGAAATAAGGAGATTCCTGGGTCTGTTCTCGTGCAGTTATCACAATGATGAAGATGTTCTGCTTCTGGATTTCATAAAGTTTCTGTCTGGGTCTGAGACTTACCACTACAATCTATATGTTTTAATTATGTGAAAGGAGAAATCATCCAACAGTTCCTTTCACCTGGGGATCCAGGTTATGATGCCAATCCTTTAGATCTCAGAGTGACCTTTAAATTTGTACAAGAAAACACAGGCTAGCCAACATGTATTGAACTTTGGCCTTTGAAATGAGTATTTTACACACATGGATTTGAAACGGGCTTATTTTTTGCAATGTGTTAAGTACAAAGGAGAAATCAAAGAACAAACACTTATTAGGCCATTAGCCAGAAAGCTCACATCTACAGAGTTATTTCTAGATTTCTAAATTCATATCTAGGGTCAGAGATCTAAATGATCTAATTTTTAGAAGCACTGAACAACCCTAGGCACCAGACAACTGTTGGCTTACTAAGTAGAAAGGGATAGAAAGCATGAATTTGGATCCCAGCAAAGCAAAGGCTGTTGTTTCATATTTACAATTCCACAGAACTCACGTTCTGGCAATTGTACAGACTTTTGAAAGAATCTTGCAGTTTACTAGAGTTTGATATGAGTTTTTAATCCTCTAAATGAAAACCCCTAGGCACTGAGAATATCCATGTTCAGCAGGATGCATATTCTCCATATTTTCCTTATTTTCTGTTCCAGAGGAATTCACCATGGAATGAAGAGTTGTACAACATTGAGATTGTTTTTCTTATGTTCTTACATGCCTTGTTTCTCATTAGGCTACTTTCTTAAGAGTTTGAATCTAGTAAATATCCCTTTCCTCTTCCCTCTCCTCTCCCCCTTCTCCTCTCTCCTCCAGGTGTGGGTTGGACTCTTCTCCCAAACAACTAGTGACAGGATGAGAGGGCACAGTGTCAGGCTGTGTCAGGGGAGGTTCAGGTTGGACATCAGGAAGAATTTTTTCATGGAAACTGTTGTTAAGCATCAGAATGGACTGCCCAGGGAGGTGGTGGAGTCATGATCCCTGGGTTCAGGAAATGACTGGATGTGGCACTTAATGCCATGGTTCGGTTGACAAGGTGGTGATTGGTGAAAGGCTGGATACTATGATCTTGGATGTCTTTTCCAACCTAAATGATTCTGGGAACGCTTTTTTAACAGTTGTCTCTGCAAAATATGTAACTAGGCAAGGTGTTTGTAGAAATTTGAGATAATATTTACTTCTGAGTGTTATAAACACAAAATACGTAGTTTTTTAAAATATGTGAGCTAAATTTCCTAAGCTTAGATTTCTATTGCTCAAACATATAGAGAAGAATTTTAAAAATATAGAACTGAATGAAGACCCAGGTGCGTGCCTGCTGGGATTGCTGAGACTTTTTCAATAATGCATCAGTAGAGTTATGAAATAGAAACCAAATTTGTTGTAATTAACATTGGTGTTTTATGCTGCTGAAATGACTATTCTGCTTTTGTGTCCAGAACAAGTCTTGTTTTCTGGAAGCTTGTTTGGGTATGTAGCATATTCCAGATATGTCCTAAACCCCAGTAAATTAGGTAATGTCTGCTTTAAATGCTGTTCAGAAACTCCTATGTGACCTTTTTTTCATTCTTGGTTATCCAGATATCTTCGAAAATTTTTTTATACATTGGAGTTTTGAGACAGTCACAAAGTCACATTATTATTAGCTGAATAAATAGCTGAGGGATGAAAAGATGGCTCTATTTACAGGAGCTGGGAAACTAAAATAACAAATTCTTCTCAGCCTTGGCAGTACACAGGAGTGAGCTGACATGATGAATGTAAACAAACAAACCCCATGTTTTATGGTATTTTTGCTACTAGTTACTCTTGCTATAACAATGGGCAGTCAATAAATGTTTTGAGCAGTAAACCACAGTCTGTCTTCTGGGGGGCTTTCAGCAGATTTGCTGACTGGGTTTGTGCAAGTGCATTCAACCACAGGATGCTAAGGTGTGTAAGGTAGGATACATTTGAACTATGACATGCTTTTTATCCACCATCCAGTCTTTGTTAAGATTCCTTAAAATGTCAGTGGATGGAGGTTTTGCCCTTGTCTGCCAGCATGGTTGGAAGTCTATTGAAGAGGCAATTGTTATAGTTTTTGTTCCAAGAAGACTTTTGTTAGACTCTCTGCAGATGTATTTCAATACTTTCCCATGGCTTTACTCTGGGGTATTCTGTGATTTAGAAAACTCAACAGCCTTAATCTTCTGATCTCTGTGGCTCTGAAGACATTAAGACCTGTATTTTAAAGCAGCTTTACAAACAAAAAAGAGCGAGATTCTGCTTTTGTTAAACTTACTAGGTTTTTTGTTGTCTTCAGACCAAGACTTCACTCAGCTGATCTGAGGGCTTAAGAGACACTTTGAATATCTAAATTAATATATTCTGTGAAATTTGGTTACTCCCTCTTATCCACTGATATATTTCCCATATATCAAAGGAACACCTTCTTTTGTTTTATTTGCATAGTTCCTAGCAAAGTGTGGTGTGATACTAGCTTGGGGCTTTTGAGTGGTATCATGGTTCAAAAAATGAGTAAATATTATGCTTGGTTTAACAATTTCAACATTTGCTCATAAATGGTCTGCTGTATGTTTTGGGTTGGATTTCTTTTTAAAGCCCCACTAACTGCATGAATTATTAATTAAATTTCAAAATGAAAAGCTTCCAAAACCTGAAGTATTACAAATGGAATGTGATTGTAGTAACTTTTTCTATTCCACAGAATTTATCCTGCATTTGCTTGTTAACTTATATGACAGATTGAATAACTCATGTTACTCAATTTACTGAATTTGCTTCCTTGATGTGTCAAGACAAAATGTAGTTTCCTGTGGGTGGGCATATTGGCTTTGTCAGTGATTTGTCACATTGATAAACTATTAATACATAGATATTAGTACTGCAATGAAAACATCCAGGTTATATATCAACTAATTTATATTGGGCTTATTCTCATGTTTTCTTGATTTCTAGATTTTATCAGGTTTAGACCACGTAAACTGTTGCTAATAGTCATAGCTCAGATAACTAAAGGCACAGAAATCTTATGGACTCTATGCCTTAGCCTATGTGTCCTGCTGTGATTCCTGAATACCATCTTGCCATAAATCAACTGCACTTTATTCATGGTGTGACAAATTTGTTTTATCCTTCTGCAAGGAAAATTGGATAAAATTAGTTTTTTAGCGACCTGCGCACAAAGTATGAAAGAAAAGTTCACAATAGAGTATGTATAATTATAAGGTGATGTACTGTATAACATTCTGTGTGTGTGTGCCTGTGTTAAGCAAACACATGCAAAATTTATGACTCATTTTTCTTTACCACTATTAACATTTCTAGAGTACTCCTCACAGCGAGGCTACCTGTGCTATGCTTAAGACTGTAGCTTTCTTAAAAAAGGTTTCACTAAACAGAGCCCTTAGATGCAATGGCAGCATTGGTTGTGTTAATGTTGATCTCACAGGTGTGAGAATACCACAGGTCTTTCTGCTTCATATGCAGGAGCCAAACTGAGGCTGTGAATTATATTTGTGAATTCCCTTCCACAGTGCCAGATGCCTGCACTGGCCCTGTCATGTACACTGGCTGTAGATCAGCTGCCCCTCACCTGGGCTGCTGCCTTTCCATGCTGACCCCCAGCTGCACACGTGCCAGCACTGCGTGACAGTTTTTGGAGATGTCCTGCAGTTTCCTTGCATAGCCAAATTGAACACTGCAAAACTACTGGAATGGGATGCCTATACCATGCCACTGGAAAGACATAGAAGCAAATATATTACTATGCCCACAAAGTCTTCAGGTCTTGAGCAGTGTAATAAGTACATTAAAGCATGGGACTTTCACTCAGTCTGTGAGGACTTCTTGCTGTCCATTTGGAGATGTAACCTTATCTGATCTGTCCTTATTAGTAAAGAGCAATTTCTTCTCTAGGAAACATACAGGAAGGCCCCTATGCTCATTTTTGTGCCTTGCATCTCTTAGGGGAAAAACCCCAGTTTTTCAGCTGCCACTTTCAGTGTTCTCATGCAACACAGAGTTTATCTGGCATGTAATTGGAAATTAAGGATGAGAATGTAAAAGAAAGTTTAGGACAAATACAAATGCAGTGTGTCCAGATACAAAACCAGATATATTGTAAACTGGTATATAAATATAAAGGTGGATCAAATTTAAAATGAAAAATCTTGCATCACAGACTTCTTTCCTGTGGTCTAGTTCCCGGGCTGTCAGTTTTTCTAAAGTTCAGAATCAACTGGGTGTTGGTTTGGCATAGGGGCATTTCAGCCTGACAGTGCTGGGATCCCTGAGGTCTTGTGCCCCTTCCCTTGGGCTGTTCCTCTGCTCTTTTTGCCCTCTTATGCCTTTATACTCAAGTCTGAAATCTTTTGCAGACCACTGCAAACTTCTGCTACTGATTCTTGTAGTCATACATGAGTACCTTAGAAAGCAGTTTTGTGAGGGTGTCATGGGCCATTAGCCAAGGCTTGTGTGACTACAGTGGATTGGATGCCCTGTGTTTCAGACACTGCATGGAAATGCCTGGAAGGACACTGACATTACTAAGAAGTTACTCAGTACTGACCTCCTACATTCTCTTCACAGCTGAGTATCCCAGACTAGTCACTGCATGTCATCAGTCATCTTTAAAAGTCTACCTGGTCCCACCTCCCAAGCAGATCTCCAGGCAAGGTGAAAATGTGCTCTGTTTCCTCCTTGTCCCAAGTTTGTTCAGGCAGGCCCCTCAGAACTGACAGGTCGTCTTGTGAATAGAAATAAGATTTCAGCATGATTTCTCAGTTATTCTGTAAGTGCTAGAAAAGTTTTTTGATTATCAAGAGATACCTAATGAGTTCAAAATTCTGCCCAGAGTTCTATGTGTTCTTTTGGTGGCAAAAATATTTTGCAGTCCTCCACATGAAAAGCAATTTGATCTTATATTTATTTCACTGAGCTTTAAAAAATAATTTCTGGCAAAGCTGAAATAAAATACTATACTGTTTGCTGTACTTAATCTGAATAGAAACTGCTTTGTTCTTTTAACAAGCAACCAATGCCCAACAACAACAAAAAACTTGAAAACCAAACAAACCAAAAAAATTATTTTTTCTAACTGGAAGTTCCACCACTTGGAGTAGTGGTTATGGTAATTATTATTCTCCTTTTAGATGAGGAGCAGAAAGGAGCATGCACCTCTTTCCTCCTGCTCTCTCCCCAGGCACTGCTGTATCCATTCTGGGATACATGGAATGCACCAAGGATCAGGCCCACAGGAGTAGAGGGCCATGTGGTTCCTAGCCTCACATGGAAAATTCAGTTTGCTTTGACAAGGTTTTCAGACTCTTGGATTTGAGGAAACAAATTTTCTTGTCTTCATTTTGGGACAAAATCAGAGGTTGAAATGTTGGGATCTTCTTTTGCGTAGAGATTTTAAATCACTTCTATTTATACAAGTGCATTTGCATTCTAATAAATACTGAAGGAGTTTACAAAAGGATTGGAAAAAAAAGCTTTGAGGATCATACACACAAACTTGATTGACATGATTAATGGGCTATTTTTTGTAACACAATGGAAGGTGAAAAACCATAAAACAATGATTACAAATTCTCTGTGTATTGTATTGGATACCTTAAAAGTATTGCAGGCCAGAATTAAGATCAGAATAGTCCTGGCAAAAGTACTAAAATGAATCTGACAACTTGATTAATGCATTTGAAGTGTTTGAAGAAGAGCAGAATGCTGGAAGAGCGATTTTGAGAAAAAATAGAAGCAGGTTGGGTACACCAGGACAAAACTCCATTTGAATTGCATACTACATAGAGTGTATTACCTATAAATTTTAAAATAAAGACTTTTTTAGAGGAAAAAATAAAAGCATACTCAATGCACTGAACATTTTCTGGTATAGATTACAGTCTTTTATACAAACCCTGATTCTCTAAAGTCTTTTAAATATGTGTTTAAATTTAGACATGTGTTTATGTCTTTTTGAGATTTTGGAGCCTCAAAATGTCTAGATTGAAGGAAATATTTAACTACTTTATAAAAAGGAGGGAAAGACTAATGACTTTTGAAGAAGTAGGGTAGGAAACAATATGTTAAAGGTTACGAAATAAGGATACATGAAAAAAATGTAATAGCTGTATTGAGCTTCTGCATGTTATTACTTCCATGTTTCGATAAATTACATTGTGTGTAGCTTTACTGAGAAAGAAATAGAAATAATTTCCCAAATAGAATAGGAGGTATTTTGTCCTTTTTCACATTTTGCTGTGGATTTGCTTATCTATCTGGCCTCCAGCCAGGGAAATACTGGTAAAAGTAAGCAACTACTGTATTTACCTAATGTTCTTTTCTAAATTATTTTATATTTTGCATGAGAATGCTATTAGATAATGCTAGAGAAACAATTGCTTGCTTGTGTGATTACATGGGCCATTAAGATTACTTAGATGTCAACAGTTTACTTGCTTCTGGTAAACAAAGAACTACACTTTTTAAAGTTTGGAGATCCATTGTACATTGTTGTGTCTGTGCTCCTATAAAAGAGAAGAGATCCAGGAATAAGTGTGTGGGGTGTTCAGTGGTGACTGAGCTTCTGGAATATTGGTGTGTGGACCACTTACATTAAAAAAAAAATCAGGAATAAACATTACTGAAATGTTAAGAATGGCAGTTGAGAGAAAATTCTACTAATTTGGGTGTGGCCTAAACTCTCACACTTTTAAAGATCCCACCACACCCACACACCTGCTCCCAACAAAATAATCCAAACCAACTCAACCTTAATTCCACCTTCTTCTTNCCAAAGGATGATTTTTTTAGAAGCCTCTCCCCAAAAGTTATTTAAAGTCCATGAATTATTTGAATATTTTTCAGATGTGGGGTTTTTGGATTCTTTTATTTGGACTCAAGAGAAAATGACCCTTCAGTGCTACAAAATATGTATTGTAAAGAAGATAAATTATTTTGTGCAGTTCTGTTTGACATTAAATTGAAGACTATCCCTTCCTGAATAGACTTGTGTACAAGGAGATATACAATAAAACCTTAGAGCTCATNTCAACAGTTTACTTGCTTCTGGTAAACAAAGAACTACACTTTTTAAAGTTTGGAGATCCATTGTACATTGTTGTGTCTGTGCTCCTATAAAAGAGAAGAGATCCAGGAATAAGTGTGTGGGGTGTTCAGTGGTGACTGAGCTTCTGGAATATTGGTGTGTGGACCACTTACATTAAAAAAAAAATCAGGAATAAACATTACTGAAATGTTAAGAATGGCAGTTGAGAGAAAATTCTACTAATTTGGGTGTGGCCTAAACTCTCACACTTTTAAAGATCCCACCACACCCACACACCTGCTCCCAACAAAATAATCCAAACCAACTCAACCTTAATTCCACCTTCTTCTTTGGGACAGGAGCAGTTCTCTCATCCAGAGAAAACAATTTTTTTCCTTGCCATACTATGTTATTTGCAGGACTTTAAATGCTGCCTAGTAAAAGAAGATAAAGAAAAATGAGAAAATTTAGTTTGATGAAAAAAAAAAATTGAAAGTGTTAATATTAAAAAAACCCCAAGAATGATTACAGATCAATTAATTCCATGTTTATAAATCACATATAATCTATTTCATTGTGCATCTGTTACTTTGCATTTATTCAAGACCATAACCTAAACTTCTGAGTCCAGGTTAGTCCTTGGAGTAAACTGCACTCAAAGAAATGGGCTTCATTTCTGAACTATGATTGGATTTGAATTTTTGATCAGGACTTTGATTAGGACTTTAAATGGATCTGTTGATCTACAAGATCTGATTGACAAGGTTGCAACATAATGAGTTACCTTATCATTGATATAGAAGAAAGGATCTTTTTCTACTATAATTTGAAAAGTGGGAAAAACTTCTTGTCACATGCGAAGACATTATTTCTACTAATTATTTTTCTCTGGTTGGACCGAATGAGGAACTTTTCTTCATTTTTCTTCTTCAATTTTTCTTCTAAATTTTGTTCTTCTGAGATGAATTGTTGCAGGTGTTGCAGAACCTGTGACTTAATTACATTATCATTTGTCTCACTCATAAATGATGTCATTGATTGGTTATCTTCTAGCTCTGCCTCCAGTTTGGTATAAGATAGTCTTTGCTAACTGTGTAAAATGTCCTTTTGTATTACATTTGTTGGAGCTGAACACTCAAAAAAACTTTTTGAATGTTTATTTATTGCTGGAATGATCACGAGTACAGTTGGACTTGTAAAATGAATTCCCTTGTCCCAAAAGCACAAAGGACAAGCTGGTGCTGGGAGCAGCTGCTGGAGGATTTGTACTGCTTGAGTTTTGTTCCCAGCTCAGTGACCTTGTGAAAAGTCACTGAACTACTCTCTGTCAACCTTTAGTGATTTTTGTGATGGCTATCAAGTTATGTACCCAGATGCCAGGGGTATGGAGCTGCTTAATTAATGAGCTGGTAATGTGCTTTGAGATCCACTGATCTGACCTTTCAGTCTACGTTCTCAAAGCACTTGTCCCTCTCTTTATCTGTGTCCAAGCTGATTAAAGCTGTCTCCTCTTGCTGTCTCCTAACCATGTAATCTCAAACCTGTTTGCTTGCTTCTGCCTGACTTATCTGTTTGGCCACCTTTTCTGTCCACTTTATTCCTCTGCTGCTTTTGCTTTCTCTGCTGCATTAAGCACAGGCATCTTTATTGTCACCTGAATAACTATTGAGTGTCCCTGATCTTTAGGTTTGCTTTTGTATGGCAAAATAAACCCCAGCTCTCTGTTCTAAGAAAATGCAGCCTTGAGCATACGTCTTCTTACAATTTCTTATATTTTTCAGGATACCCCCTCATACTTGGGAAGAATTTTTCTGGGCACTGCCCAGCTCCTTCCCTCTGTCTTACCCCCTTTTCATCCTCTCCTGGAGTTCAGTTCAGGAAAATGTTGTGTCACCACCTCTAGAACTCACCACAGACTTGCAGACATAGCAGTTGTTGCACTGATTTCTGAATCGTACATATGCTAAAGGACATAGCAGTTACATGTTCAACCTCCTATGAATTTTAGCTCTTAAATCTTCATTGTAAAACAGAGCCTGGTTAGGATCTTGTGTTTGTCTTGCTGATACCTGTCACATTGTTTAGATGGGTGCAGTCAGTAATACAATAGAGAAATCTCATCTCATCAGATAGCTTATCATCTACTAACTAGCATGATGTGAACTTGGGTTTTTTTGTTACTTAAAGAAATCCTTCAACTCCATCTAATTTTACCATAAGGAAAAATCATCAATTCCCTATGTGGAATCTGGATTTTTCTGTCAGCAAGCAAGAAAAGTAAAAGAAAGAAACAGTTTCCAAGATTTGTTACATATTTCTTGTGTGTCTATGTATATACGTGTATATGAGCTCTTACAAAAATATACTTGGAGGAAGAAATCTTTTGAAGATTTACTTTCAAATATAATTGCAGTGAATAAAGTGTTTTCAAAATATAAGAAACAATATAGAAAATGCATTTTTTATGCAGAACAGTCATATCAAATCATACTGCCTGTGATGCTACAGCTTTTATCAAGGCAAAGCCTTGTTTGCACTGGATGGAACTCAGGACAAAATTATTTGGTCTGTAAATTTACCTGTTTTGATTACCAGTCCTGCTTTTCCAGCAACCTGGTTCTATATATATGGTGTATGTAATGTAACTCTCCTAGAAAGTCTTCATCCAAGACTGCAAGAAACTGCATCACAGGATGATAGACACCTTCAAAAGGACATCCACATGCAATGTGAATAAGAAAAGACAGAGAAAGAGAGACCAAACAACTAGAAGAAGGTGAGAAAGTGAATTAGAAAATATTCAATAGGATGGTGAAGCCCAGCTGGCAGAATGCAAGAAGCAAAAGTATCTATAGATCTTAAGCAGTTCCAGAGAATATTGTGAAGATCAGGTGGGATCCATACAGAAGTAGGAAGCTTTCTTCATGGAGGTCTTTAATACTTAAATTAAGGAAAAAGATGTCTTAGAGTCTGACACAGTTTTCAGATAATTTGCAGAGTCTCACTGGCACTTTGACCTCTCTTTATTGGGATGAATGTGCACAGGACAGGGGGTTGTGCTTTTCTTTGCTGACGGAGGAAAGCTGGCTCGTGCCTGAAGCTCTAAAGAGTTTTGTGCTCATACCCACAAATCTGGATTGCTTCTGCTACCATCCTGTTCAACAATATAAAAGGGTAACAAGTGAAATGGCTCATATTTATTGACAGAAATAGACTGCAAAGCAGATAATTCAGTTTGTCAAGAAGTGGCCTGAACTACAGAATATAAGAAATAGGACTTGAGATAAAGAGCACAAGACAGAATTAATTGGTCTGTAAATTAGAGACTGAAATTAATCCAGCAGAAATTATTATTCAGAATTTATTGAATTCAGTGAAATGAAACCCAGTATTAATACAAATAATTGGTTGAACTGTGGAAAAGAAAAGGCAGACCTGATTTACAGGATATGAACTTAAACGTACATCTAGACATTTTAGGAAAAAAAGTGGGAGGTTAAACAAGAAACAGGAAATGTATTTACCTATAATGTCAAGACTTGCATCCTCTGAGACCTGCATCCATAACAAGTCCTAGCAAAGAAAAATATTTTTTTTTTTTATCTATGTCAGTTGTAGCTGGAAAATTATTATTTTTTACAAATTTGAAAATATGCTAAAACTGCTGAAAAATGTTTAGTAGTATTTTAGGTAGACAAGAGTGGCCTAACTAATTCTGAGAGGGGAAAGATGACGTATCAACAAAAAAAGAAACAATTTAAGCAATCTGGACTTGTTTTCAAGTGGCCAGATTGTACTTTCAAAATAATTGCTGTGGTGTTGGGCTCTGTTTGATTTAATAGGTAACATGTGTTGAAGCCAGAGCTGAATGAACCATTTACAGCAAATAATTTATTTGATCAATGCCATCTTCTTTTCTGTTCATGAATTATCTACAAACAGTTTTTTTCCCACTAATTCGTTCATTATTCAAAATTGCTCAGCAAATGTTTTGTGTGAGTGCCTTTTTGGACCCTTTTTTCCCCTCTCTTTCTTTGGAAAATTATGGTTATACAACAAGGGTTTTTACAGTGGGACTCAAGAAACCTGAATGTTCTTTTTTAGTGTTCTTTTGACTGAGGGGAAAATAACCTATTTTCTATTGGTTATTTGCTATATTTGCTGAAAATGTGAATAGTGCAGCATCTTTTCCTTTTTATTGATAGGCTTTTAGGCAGGAAGGGACTATTAGATCATCTACTCTAATTCTTTTTATGATGCAGATATAGTAGGAATTCGTCTAATTTCTCCCATACTGTGTTCAATAATTTGTGCTTAACTAAAGCAGATTGGAACTTTATTTTAAAGCTCTTTCAGACAAATGGCTAAGTAGTTCTTTATGAAGGGGTTATTATTCTATTTTCTTTTACTAGCTTGTATAAGTACTTGATGATCTCTATTTTTTGTCATGCAGAATTGTTTTTATTCACTGATTTGATGTCTGAACATCCTGAGTTCTGAGGGAACTGATGGATGAAGTGGTTAAGCTGCTATCTATCATATTTGAAAAGTTCTGGCAGTCCATCAAAGTTCTTATTGACTTGAAATGGAGAAATGTGACTCCTATTTTTAAAAAAAGGAAAAAGGAAAATCTGGGAAACTCACAGGCTGGTCAGTCTTACTGTACTTGTTTCCTAGCAAGATCACAGAGCTGATCCTCCTGCAAACTCTGCTAAGGCACATGAAAATTAAAGAGTTTGGTGAGAGCTGAGTGGGGCTCCACTAAGGGTAAATTGTACCTGAGAACTTTGGTGGCCTTCTCTGACAGGCTCTCAGCACTGGTCAGAAAAGGAAGAATGGCTGACCTGCACTTCTGCAAAGCATTTGACACTGTCCCACATGATGTGTTTGTCTCAAAACTGGAGGGACGTGGATTTGATAGCTGGACCATTCTGTGGGTAAAGAATTGGCTGGATGGCCACCATTAAGGGGTTGTGGCCAATGGCCTGGTGTCCCAGTAGAGATGAGTGGTGCTCCTCAGGGGCTGGTATCAGGTCTGGCACAGTTTAGCACCTTAGCTGGCAATGTGGACAGTGGGATTGACTGCAGCTTCATCGGGTTTGCTGACCCCAGCAAGCTGTGGCTGGCAGGCTGCAGGGAAGGGAAGCCATACAGAGGGACTTGCCAGGCTTCAGAGCTGGGCATGTGCAAACCCCACGAATTTCAACAAGGCCAGGTGCAGGGGGCTGCACCTGAGTCAGGGCCATCCTCGGCACAAACTGGGCAAGGATTGGATTGAGAGCAGCCCTGAGGAGAAGGCTGGTGGATGAGAAGTTCAGCATGATGCAGCAATGTGATCTTGAAGCCCAGAAAGCCAAACATAGCCTGGGCTGCATCAAAAGAAGAGTGACCTAAGGTCGAGGGGGGGATTGTCACCCTCCTGCCCTGCTCTTGTGAAACCCCACCTGCAGTGATGAGTCCAGTTCTGGGGCCCCAAACGTAAGAAAGGAGTGGCCACATTAGGGTGAGTCCAGAAGAGAGCCATGAAGGTGATCAGAGGGCTGGAGCACCTCTCCTTTGAACAGAGTGATTTGGGGCTGTTCAGCCTGCAGAAGAGAAGGCTCTGGGGAAATCTTACAGCAGCCTTTCAGTACCTAAGGAGGCCTACAAGAAAGATGGAGAGGGACATTTTCTAAGGGTGGAAGGATGAGGGCTTTAAATTGAAAGAGAGGAGGTTTACTTTAGGTATTAGGAAGAATTTTTTTTACTTTGGGTGGTGGGGCACAGAAACGAGTTGTCTAGAGAAGTCATGGATGCCCCATTCCTGGAAGTGTTCAAGGCCAGGTCAGATGGGGCTTTGAGCAACCTGGTCTAACAGAAGGTGTCCCTGCCCATGGCAGGGGGGTTGAAACTAGATGATATTTAAGATCCCTTTCAACTCAAACCATTCCATGAACCTTTTTTCATCCGGGAGAATGAGAGGCTTCATGGCTATGTGAAGTGTTATTTCATAAACCTTCCTATCTGTTTGCCCAGGTATAGCTTTCCCACAAGTGACTTCACAAAAAAAAAAAAAAAAAAAAGAAAAACATAGACTGAATATGTGGGAAATTCACACAATGACTCTTTGCAATTCTC